>JAGDQP010016290.1:22483-40882 GCA_022664845.1 Lepisma saccharinum | reverse complement strand
CGAGCGGTCCCGGGTTCGATTCCCGGTGGGGGCTAAAAAATTTCGGTGTTGACCCAGCATCGTGAGGACAATTGGGGAGCTGCTGTGAATAAAAGAGAGTGGCGATCACAGTGAGAGCTTCGGCTCTCCTCTCCCAACCCGTCTGGTCAGGGTGGGAGCAGTAGACCAACTCCTCCCTTCGGGGAGAGGCCTCATCCTCTAGTGGATTGAATAGGGCTGTGATTTATTTATTTATATACTGGGTTCGCCTCGCTGGGTGTGCTGCCCCAGAATTCCGTGTGCTCCCCAACTTCAAATTTTTAGGGCTACGGCCCCTTTATTGTGATCAGACTTTCTGGGGACAGCGCCCCATGCTGTGCAGACCTTTTCTCATATCGCCTCGGGGGCTGCACGCTCATAGCGGTGGTTTGATCCATTTATTAAAACATTTTCGTGATGGTACACCTTCATACCAAATTTCGTTTCTCTAGCTTCAGTGGTTTGGAAAATGGTATTTGGGCGGCTATGTTGAATTAAAGAAAGCGATTTTTAAAAAGTTTTCTTACATTGCCGTTACCTACTTGTGATGGTACACCTTCATACCAAATTTCGTTTCTATAGCTCGAATGGTCTGGAAAAAGTTTTTGTGCGGCCATTTTGATCCAAGTTAACAACTTTTTCAAAAATGTAAATTATTCCTAAACTACTCTTGTTAATACACCTTTATGCCAAATTTCGTACCCTTGTTTGTTTTCGCGCCTTCTATCCAGTTGCATCTGCAGCCTAGGTATTCAACTGACCACTTGTTGGTGTCAGTTGAAATTCACAGTAAGCTGGGAGCGGGAGGTTGAATCTTCCCTCTTAATATTATCTAAGTTATTCTATTTTATACTTTGAATAGTGCCTATGCGAAGTATGTGCGGTAATGTATAATTCAATTATTAATATTTATTTGTAAATAGTTACGTATTGAAGTAAATATTGGAATCGTTCCCGGATTAGATGTGCACGTGGAATGGAAATTGGAATCGAACCCGTGATTGCATGCTATATAGCGAGACC
The DNA here is from genome assembly GCA_022664845.1 of Lepisma saccharinum. Taxonomy (NCBI): domain Eukaryota; kingdom Metazoa; phylum Arthropoda; class Insecta; order Zygentoma; family Lepismatidae; genus Lepisma; species Lepisma saccharinum. Next base: position 39,841 of record JAGDQP010016290.1, on the reverse strand, counting down.
ATCTTACGTATCTTCATTTCGTGTCTCATAAAATTTGTTGAGATTTATTTGAACATTGAGATTAGTAATGTTATGTAATGAATTGATATTCTTCAAACGGTTTAGTAAAGTCATGGTAATTATTTCGTGAAAATTTGTCTCATATAAGAAATTTAACTTCGTGTCATTTGCTTTGTTCCAAATGCTACAACTGTTTTTATACTTATAGTGTGGAAATTTTTCTATTGTTAGATTTCTTCGGATTGTATTCTGTGATTTTGTGGGCAGTTTGTAATGTGTCAAATGCTGCTCAGCATGGAATAATCATTTTCGTGAAATTGTGTAGTATTTTCCAATGAAGGACTAGCTAATGGGGTCGTAATCTGTTTCGATTTATCTTTGTATTTTTAACACTAAATTTCCCTTGGTCAAACGGAGTAGGAGTGGTATTTATAGTTTTACTCTAGCGAATACATGCAGACGAGTTAACTTCCATTGTAAGCTTCTTAACTGAGTTCGTTGGTAACGTTAAACACACGTGGTCGAATTTCATGAAATCATTTTTCTTTTTTATTCTGCTGTCAGAATTTACATGAATCAAATGCTACTTTCAAGTAATGAAATAAATAGCAGATACTGACACTATTTTGTAATGAATATTTGGTAATGGTAGAAATTAGTTGTAAAGTTTTGGTAAGCTTGTTGTTCAGATATATTTTAAATGGGATCATTTGGAAGATTTTGCACTTGATTGCAATAAACACTTTGTTATTCAAATTCGAAGTCCTGACTATATTCTTGAAATACCAATCAGTCCTCAGGTTTATTAAGTATTTTTATTTCGAACCATTAACAGTTGCAACAGTTGGAATATTAACTAAACGAGGGGCATATGCCAATGCTCTAGTATGCTTAGTGGAACACAGTGGATAGATTCAAGTATCACCTCGTACATTTAGCTGCCAAGTTGCCAGGTGTCTGGATTAGCTGACGGGTGGAAGCAGAGCCAGAGTTAGGTGAGCGCGGGGCCTACCGCAATAATGACCCAGCGAGCCAAAGTACAAACAAAAATCGCTGAGCGCCGAAATGTTACATATAAGGCCGATAAAGCAGTAAGCAACTTCCCCCTAAATGCTTCCTCTCACTTCTTCCTTTCATTCCTAACCCTAAATTTATTACTAAATATTATCTTTTTTAATGAACAACGGTTTCTTATGAAAAAAAAATCCGACATAATTTATTTAAAGAAAGTACAATATATTTTAAAAACTGCATTGCTAATTACAAGTGCTTCTTTATTCATTTCCATTTCACATTACATTTCGCATGGAAACTATACAAACTAGTTTATTTGTAAACATATTTTTACAAATCAACTTTTATATCATTGAGTAAGAAAAATATCAACTCGGAACGCGGGGCTTCCCCAAGCGCGGGACCTGGGGCAGTTGCCCCAGTTGCCACCCCCAAACGCCGCCTCTGGGTGGAAGTTATAATTTGTCCGGTATCTTATCCATGTGCAGGTCGGCTTGTGTGAACAGTGCAAAATGGTATTTCCTACTCATTTATTTCGGAAGGCAAATTATTAAATTAACTCCTGACTACTGTGTATACACGGCCACCTTGCCGTTGCAGCACGACGATTCCATACATCAGTGTGCGAGTTTCCACTTGTATGTTCGTGCGCTGTTCTCTACTTTTTTGTAGTTTTGTGGTAAACTCCTCGATTTGGGCTAGTTTCCAAATTAAGGTATGTACATTAATAGCTCTTTCCCTCCTGAGCTAGAAACACAATTTTGCGGTTTTTTTAGCTTATCAAAATAATTTCTACTAGTGTATCAGCCAGCATTCAAAATGCGTAGTTTGTCTTGTCTTGTTGGGTGACTGCTCAATTCTTTTAAGGAAGTCCAGCCCGAAGTACAATCGGCGATTTGGACTATTCCTTCGGGGCCTCTGAACGAAAGCGGGCTTTTTATTCTTTAAAATTAAATTTCTTGTTTCCTTCTCACTTAAATATTAACTGTCTGGAGTAAATGGTAACCTCCTCGTTGATAACTACGCTCTCCGCAGTATAGTTTACTACCAAATTACTGTCGCTTTGACGAACACAACCAAATTGATGCAATGTTTCTGGACGCTTATTGAAGCCTACAATCTCCTATTCTTCTCCTGATCTTTGTCGCCCAACGCTTTACAAGGAGACATTTACAAACCAGCTTCCACAGTGATCTAAAACATTCTTCCTCATCATCTCCCAACCTATAGTTTGGCGTAGAGGAACTGACATTCTGGAACTTCGCGATAGCATTGACCTCGCCTATTTCGCATCCCTTTTCACCATTTTCTTCTCGTCCAGACTCTATGCACTGTAAAAATGAGAGATACAACACTTTTCCAAAAAAAAAAAAAAAATGTATGCGGCTGAGATACATTAAACATTTTGGATGAACCTACTTTCAACCGGTTTTCGGTTGAAAGTTTATCCAAAACATGGTTGTAAAATTTTACGTCGCAGTAAAATCATCAAAATGTTAATGATAAACTTGATCTCATGTTTGATGTTTGCATCGCATTATTAATACAATCAGTCTTACTTTACTTTCTAAAGTATGTCTGTGATACTTAAAATCAATGTTTCCAGTTCAACGAAAGAAAAACGAAACAAACCTGACTATTATATATATATATATATATATTTATTTATTTATTTATTTATTCAATCCACTACTGGATGAGTTCTCTCCCGAAGGGAGGAGGTGGTCTACTGCTCCCACGCTGACCAGACGCTCTCAACTATGATCGCTACCTCTTTATTCAGGTAGCTCCCCAATTGGCCTCACGACGCAGGGTGGCCAGGCAACACCATCTGGAGCTCTGCAACGGTCACCCGTCGAAGCACTGACCAGACCCAGAGCTGCTTGACTTCGATGATCTTACGGGCATCGGTAGACCAGCTCGGCTAGGGCGTTGCCCACATAGATATATATAAATCGTGCATTTCCAAAACGTTGTAAATGCCATTGTTTGGAAAATGCATTTTATTACATAAACACGTTTTAAAACACAATTTATTCCATGTTTCACAATGGCTCAGCACATCGTCTGCATCCTAGTGGTGGAAACACGAACTCTTGTCTTAGGTTATAAACATATTTTCTTTCCATAGACACGTGTTTTTTTTTCTTCTCTAACATTTTGCTTTTGGCACTTACAACGTTTTGGAAATGCACGATTCATATATATATATATATATATATATATATATATATATGTATCAAGAAGGCCAAATCCTTTTCGCTATGTTTTAGACAAATGTTGGATGTTCCCATTGTTTTTTCCTCAAAAAATCTTAAATTGTCACATAATACTTTCTCCCATAATGCATTGTCACATAATGCTTGAATTGCGACGTAGTTATTTGCATATCAGCTTATCCCATAAATAATGTTGTATTTTTGCACCGTGAAGAAAAGGAAGATAACTTATCTGGAACACTACCATTAGCCAGAAAAAAGTTTCCATTGGACCTCACAACACTCTGCCACCTGTCAACCAGTTGTTGAATAACCGACTGAAACAAGTCCCAGCTTTTGGAGGCAAAGAACTGAGTCACCTTTCATTGCACGGCATCCTGATTCTGCAGTCATTTCCCGGAAAGGTGGTTTTGCTGGCTGCGAAAAAGTCAGTAGTCTGTTGGTGCAAGATCTGTTGAAAACGCTGATTGGTCAAGTTTCACATAGCCACATTTTACGATCTTAACACAGGTCGTTCTTGCCGTGTGTGGACGCACGTTATCGCCGCGGATGAACACAACCTTATGATTAACTAGATCAGGACGTTTCTTCAATAATACAGTCCATAGACGTTCAAGTTGCTGACAGTAGATATCTGCATTGATATTCTGGTTACGTGGGAAAATCTCAAAATGGATTATCCCACAGATATCCCACCTAACAATCAACGTTACTTTGCAGGGTTGGAGATCATTTTTGGCACAGTTTCTGCGCTCCCTTTAGGCACCCACTAAAGTTTGTCTGTAATGTTATGGTAGAGGACCCACTTTCCATCCTCTGTCACCGTTTTGTCCAGAAATGGCTCACGTCTATGACGTGTGAGCAAGGAACTGCAGATGTCAACACGCTGCTACTTCCGTTGAAACATTAATGCATGGGATACCCATTTTGCGAGTTTCGACACATACTCAAGGTCCTATTGATGACGATGAGTTTCGAATGGGTGACATGAAACTCGCTGGCCAGTTCTTCAACAGTTTGCGTTGGATTTGCCTGCACCGCTGCTTGCAGGATATTATTGTTCAGCTGCACAAGTCTCCCTTCTCGTGGCTTATCAGTGAGGCTTGTGTGCCCCCAGACCAAAACCTCTGGAACTACCCCTGGAACTTTCGCACATCCACAGCATCCTGACCATATACGACATTGATGTTTCTAGCCGCTGCACTGGCTGGATGTCCTAGGTGAAATTCATACAGCTTGTGCAGTATGTGGTTCTCCGACATTTCCATGGTCAAACACAAGCCACACTCCCAAAACGTGGAGTCGACTTTTCTCCTTCTACACACTGCTGCGCAATCAAGTGCCCTATATGACTCAGCTATGGTACGTGCCGTTTACTTCACTATTCGCTCGTCAGTGGCATCACTGCAGCGGTCACCGCAAATAGAACATTACTTACGGGATATACCGGTATTTATTGCTGTAGTTACTCGTAGATAATTTTTACCCCACGGAAAATTCTTACCATAAAGGGTCATACTGGATAGTCATATTATTTGTATCAGAAATTATTTTAGAATACAAGGGGAATCCTTTTAGAATAGTTGTAGCAGTATCCAGGTCTATTCCAATAGGCTAGGCCTATTGCGTGTCAGCGTTAAAATGAGCTCAGCCATGAGGATTAAAATAAACACTGCTGTTTGTTTATATAAGTTAAAAAGAATATTATACGAGGGTTAAGTCATACGTCATGGCAACATTTTTTTCTTTCGAATGGAGGATAACAGGAAAGATCGACGATACACGTTGGAAAGTTTATGGCATGGACTGTAGAGTGGTTCCACTTGATGGTTTATGTAAGTAGAGCTGCATGTCTGAGCATTCCCCGAAATTCAGTAGATGAGCGACAGTTTTCCGGAATTGCGGTCACGAAGAATGAACAACGTGCGTATGTGAAAGTAGCATTTCTCCGTGGCAGGAATAAACGGGAATGCCACACAGAGTTACGGGAAGCACTAGGTGCGCGTGCCCCAAGAATATTCCACACAAGGCTGGGTTCATACTGTGTCACGGGATCTCTGGCTCACATGTAACGTCACATGGCGGCAACAAATGACCCACGAGACAGGCCGCGGCGCGTAAGCTTCAAACGCTCGTGACGTCATCATAGTAGTCCGGCTGCTCAGTTCATCTGTGGAGGCAGTTGGTCAGGCGGAGCAAGAAAGTCCCAATATACGTTGATGTGTATCAAGGGCAATCGAACTATTGATAGGGGGAAAGAAAATAATAACGACCAAGTATCGAATTTTCCCAGCAACGTTTTGAAATGCACTTTCGCTTACAGAAGTATAACATAGTTAATTCATTCCAATAACGCTACATCTTGTGTGTATATAAACGCGCTTTTTCAGGATTTTCTTCAACCACTAGTTCGTTTAATATTTTTTTTTAACCTAAGACACAAAATGTCATTAAACTGTAAATTAGAGCTTTTTATGTCGGCGATGAATGTCGTGTGGGGATATTACTTCTAACTTTTTGTCCAATATTTAAATCCTTCCTCCAATAGGATATGGGGTGGAGTCGGTTAGGGCCTTAGGTGAACATACAACTCCTGCAGTTGCCTGACGTGACTGAGGAAATACCTGTCAGGATGGTCGTCTGCTGCAATCGAACCCACGACTTCAGAAAAAAATATGGGCCAGTCTAGTAACTTTGGACTTCGGTCCGCCACGATTCGTCCTTTAGCCAATAAAATCCCCACCCATGGCCTTACCGGGACTCGAACCTGGAACCTGCGAGTCAAGTTTCCAATAGGTATGCCCCAATACCCCAATATAACGCTGAAATATACTCAGAATTAACGAGGGAGGGGATAAAAATCAAAACCTATATCCGAAAAATCTCAAATATAACTGATTTTCGATAACGTTTTAGATTAAATGTGTCTTTTTTTTTAATTAATTAGTTTTTTTTTAATTTTTAGGACATCTCAAGATATCGATATCGATCAACGCGAAGATGTAGAATGCTCAGTCACCCAATATAGCGTCACAAATTATAGTTAGAAAAATAAAAGCTTTAAATCCTGCCTTTCAAACAATTTCAAGTTAAATCCAATATTTAGAGTCAACAATTAAACAATTAATTGCTCAAACAGTTATTCTTGTTTAGAAAGTTCCTTGTTTAATTAATTTCTTAAAATGACCAGTGATCCTGCATCTAAAAAGCCAAATTCCAAAATTACAATTTTCGCCGGAACCTCTAACCTAATCTTGAAAGCTACCGCCCAGCAAATTCACATAATCGATCGACCACCCATATCGAACCATGCATGCCAATGCAATAAATTCAAAAAGCAAAGTTTCATGAAATCCTTCCCAAAATTCCAACAACTTCAGAACTCTTATTTATTATAACCAACCACGTACAGAACAGCTCCTCAAAAAACTTACCAGCGAATCAATATCACCTCCCAGAACAATGAATGTCAACCTCTCGAACCAGAACCGAAAATATTGCACCAATTTCGGACCACCTCGCTTTCGCTTGCTCTACATTCTCCAATTCCAAGAAAAATAAAAATGTAAAGTTTACAAAATTCAATATAATTCGCTTAAGAAAACCACAATAATAATTGTTATCAGTGTTCCAGTATTTGGTTTGAGTAGAGGATGTACCTTGCAATTCAATTGACGAGGTTCCTTTTACTTAATAAAAAATGTTGGGTTGCAGTTCCGTAGTTGGTGGACGCTCGACCATCAAGTTAATACTAGTTTAGTCAAAACCTTTCCAATTCTTATTAGTTTTTTTTCCTATTTCCGTTTACAGGCACTTCTATAAACACCTAGTGACAATCATCAATCCAAAAAGTGTTAAGAAAATCCACAAGTTATTATTGCTTTTCTAAATACTCACTCTAGTTGATCCAGAGGCAGAAACATGGCGTCATGCGGAGGAATACTAATTGTGACACTATGTTATGTATGATACTTATTTTGCAACAAAAACACGGACAGTATCTCGAGTGAGCGATGAGGAATTAGTTATAGTAAGATTAGTTTTTTTCATTATAGGTATTCTCCATCTAAAATGAGAGAAAACGCTAGAATGAGACTTAAGACAGTCAGATCACTGCCAGAGTGAACCTGAGTTTAACTAACCCCTCTTCGCTCTCTCGAGATATTGTTCGTGTTTTTCTGGCAGAATATGTGTCATTCATATCACAATATGTCACAATTAGTATTCCTCAGCATGGCGCCATGTTTCGGCCTCTGGATCGACTTGAGTAAGTATTTAAGTAAGTAATAATAACATAAATTGTAAGGTAAGCGTGCTTTCTCGAATGTTAAACAACCTGGACGCCTGGCAAAAGCCCGTCCCGCAACCCCAGAAGTCTCAGACTGATGGAACACAGGAGCTTTTTGGAATGCCGGAACTCCGCCAATCCAAGAATCTCTAGGGACATGCCTGCCCCAAGGCAAGGAGAGCGAATATCTGCTCGTGATGCACGTCCCAGAAAGTGCACAACTAGTCTTGTGCAATGGATGCAAAGAGGCAGGGGTGGAATGCGGGTCCCCAAATAAAAAAATAAAATATTAAACAACCTAATAATCAGTGGTAATTTTTTGGGGGTAGGGAGTCAGCCACCTACTACTTTCTAACTTTCAAGGCACCCAGGTGGGCCAGTGTGGTAGAACCGTGCCGAAGTAACGCTGGAAGTACATTTAACGCAAGTACCTAATAGGGTGACCGTAACAATAGTGGGCCAGATACCAGTGCTTGATCATTAAAGGAATTGAACGGTAATAATAGGGTTTATTTGGGTAAAGTAGTTAACAAAATATGTTTTATACTTCCGTAATGTTTAATTGAGTAGTCCCCAGACGCTATGCAGTCAGGAAATTCATTGCCCCCGCCCCCGAAAAATCACGAAAACTGTGTAAAGTTGAACTGAAAGAGAGCAGAGCGCTCAGTAAGAGGACTGAGTACCAGGTATCCGTGTTTATCTAGTAGAAGGTACAGTGAAATCAATTATTTTATTCGCTCACTAAATGGAATGAATTATCTACACTGGAACAATTGTAGCTCACAAGTGGCTCATACTGCTGACCAACTACTGGTACAACTACACCTTCAGCAATATATTTGTCTATTGCATTGTCGAATGAAACAAATGTGATGCACTGTATCAGGTTTTGTTTCGTAGAAAAATAATTACGTTTCTATAAATATCAGTTCTTGTTTAGACTTGAAATTTTCCTGATTTGGTCAACCACTGGTACGGTCACCCTATATAAAAATTACTAATGATAGATCATTTTGTAACAATGCTTGTAATACAGGTAATACAATAAACGTAAGAGGTCGTATAAATCAACTTTCTAACGATATCCACAACACGCTCGAAGAATCAAACAAAATGAATAAAATAAAAAACAAACTTACCACCTTCACATAGGGTGCCACTTTTTTCATTCACTGCCTGCGATGTGACTTTTAAACAGGGTTCTGTTATGTTCTGTATTTCTGAGCTTTTGAAAGCTCAATTGAGAGGTTAAATAATTTGTATCTGATTGACCAACTTTGATACGGTCATAATCTAATAGTCCTTGTCATAATCTCCATTCACTAGAACCTTTCACTCAAACTTCTTGAACACTCCTCTTCCACTATTTTAGATGATATTTTACTTCAAATTTGTCTTCTTTGAAAACAAAAACGTTCCACAAACTGTATAAAACGTTACGAACACTGTGAGAATAATTTTGCACTATGAAAGCCGAGAAGTTGCAATATTTTGTAAAATTTGCACTACGAATTTTCCATCGATCTGAAGCATCCTCCAACAGAAGTCATTCGAATATGGCGGGCAGTAGGACTACTACTACAGCAATGTCGTAATTTCGCACCGTGGCCAGGTATGAAGTCGGCTGTGGCGACAACAGAAACCTACAGCGCCAGGCAAGTCTTGAGCGATGAGCGGAAGGATTGTTTTACGATCACGTAGGATTTGGTTTGGATTTGGCTGTAGCTCTGTGTCTAATTGCCATAGAATCAAGAACAAGCTGCAGTTCGAAGCACGGTAGACCATAAAACAAGAGTACATAAATTCAGTAGCCTAACCATATCTATATAAGAGCAAATTGGAGTGTAAAAGGGAAATTTTTGCTTGTAATGAAATTTCCACTTCTTTCCAAATTCCTTCCGAAATAACCTTTCAGTAGTTATCTCAGATTTTTTTGTTACTCAAAGCGATGTGAGTGAAAAAGAAACATTATAATAAAAAGAACTTTTTAAAGGCTTACTTTTCTGAAACAATTCTCTCTAAAAAGTGATAAATAATTTTGTTTATGCATGACTGAAAAGAAAAGCAGGGGCGCTCCCATATAGTCACTTTATAAGTTCTTGAACTGGGGCGCCTCTTGCTTTTCTTTTGAGTCATGATAAACAAAATTATTTTTCACATTTTAGAGTGAATTGTTTGAGAAAAGTATGTCTTTAAAAAGTTTTTTATTATATATTTTCGAGTTATTTCGTTGTTCAAGTACTTTTTCTCAAGCTAATGTTTTGTGATTCTAATCCTAAATTGTTCTTCAACCAGTCAAACGACATATCATTGCAGACTAGTATTTATTTTAGGATAAAGAAGTCCATATTAAATGAAATATAAAAATATGCTTTTAAAATATAGAAATATATGAAAGTATCCATGGAATATTATATTGTCACCCGACTTACGTCGCTGTGCAAAATTTCATCATTTTATGACGTCAGGAAATGAGTTAAATGAACGCTGCATGACTTGAAGACATCACGAACCATTGTGGGTTAAAAACAAGAATGTAAAAATCATGTATTTTTACATTTCTGGTTTTTCATGTTTGATTCATCGTATACATATTGTTATACTAGTTGAAAAATGAGGGAGTCCTTGTTGTCATTATCACAAACGAAAGCAAACATTGATATAAACTTCACAAAAAGTCGGGAAATGGGATGAAAAAGTAAATTTAAGAAAATCAATAGCCAAGGGAACTTTTAAAAGTTCGTTGTCTACTAACACATTCCGTGGTATTTATCAGTTCTCGCAGTGCCTCTGTATTATTCTAATAGATCAGCGAATAAGCCCTTGCAATTGACGTAAGCTTAAGAAAAAGATCAGTATAAATTTCAAGAACGAAACAAAGCAACCAAAAAGAAATGGGATAAAATTAATATTTTGTGGAATATATTCACTCTTTTCCGGTTTAATCACCCTTCCGATTATTAAACACCCTTAATCATCGTTTTAAAATGTTCAAAGAAATTGAAGGATTGATAGCAAAACCAGACAGTCAAAAACGTTGGTCTGTCAGAAAATGGAAAAATCTCTAACGTTTGTTTGTCAATGTAAGGATCCAAAATATTTTATAATAGTGTTATTATACGGCGAAGTCACGAGACCTTGCATTTGCTGGTGCTATACATAGTGTAAAATTTGTTTCCGAATTTTTAAGAATCCTGTCGTAAATGTGAAAATGCCGAACACATGGATACGTTGTTCAAAAATATAGTAATTAAATATATTCTCGTCAGAATTTAATGGTAAATGCCTATTTAAATATTCTAATATAATATTCAATAGCTTTACTCTTTTACTTTTGCCGTTTTTTAAGTAATGATAAAGACATATCGAACGATGGAGTGATTCTGACAGATCCCCTCAATCTCAATAGGATGTGTCACTCCTCCAAATTCTCGAGCACATGTTTTACATTAAAAATCTATAGAAATCCTGCAAAACGTTACCTCTACCACCTCTAATTGTATTTTCCCTCTCAAAATGAAAATCCTTGTAGAACCCCTGAATCTATGTTTCTTTAGGATACATCAGTTCAATTGTTTTATGCGAGCGAGCGATATTTTTCTAATAGAATCTTCCTGAAATTTGAAAAGCTACCCCAACTCAGTTCGTACCGTAGGTTGAGAATATTATGTGGAGTAACTCCACATACCCCATGTGGCGTTCAAGGCGCGTGCGTAGCACAGGAGACAGCTTTACTTTTTTTTTAACTTTTACTTATTTTGTTACCGTAGTTACAATTTTTACATTTTGTCACCTCCTATTGTGCTTGAGTGTACTAGATGAATAACCTTTCACTTGATTCTCTCTAACGCCTTGATATCTGAGATAGAAATTCTTTGTTCATCCCAAAACTTCTGCTTACGAAGTTATGATATGTACGCGAATTAAATACCAGTATTTAAAAGATATCTATCGGTACGTCTAGAAGATAATTTGTTGGTGTTTGAAGATAACACAAAATGACCCTTTCAAACACAAAAAAGAACATGCATATTTAAAGCATTATCTGCCTGTTCCTCGTGCATTGATGTGACTACGAAGTTTGACATGCACCTGAATCGAATAAGCCTTTTCCTACAAGCTAGACTTGTTTTTCGAACATATTTTCGTAACTACTTCCAAGTCAAGGAGGAAATGATCAAATTCTCTTGGCGTCGTTAACTTTTTGAAATATTGTTCAGGAAATAAGCTATGTGTAATTTATTATTATTAAAACATTTAGTGCTACTTAATTATTTTCACACACTTTTCCAAATTCAAAGTGTGCGCAGAATTACCGTCTGAATTTTAAGTATTTTGTTACGCTGTTTCTCGCGATGTACCGTACCGGTAACATTGCAAATCTTCCTCCAAAACTTTTATTTGAGTAAGCGCAATTCTATGTTTATTTCTTCACAATATTTAACTCGTCAATACACTCGACACATTAACACATTGAAACAACAAATGTATTGCCAAGCATGTTCTTTATACCAGAACCCACAGCACGTGTGCAATTCCATCGGCAGACCAGTCGCCGCGTGACGTCAGAAACTACCTTCAGGCTTCAGCTTCAGAGAGGCAAAAAGGGGTGTGTTTGACCACAGCCTTGTGTAGAATAGTCTTCCGCCGTTGCGCGTGCCCTACCCTATTGAACAGTGGCGAGGTGGATAGCGTCTTTCAAACGGGGCAGTTTCTACTACCGATTTGCCGCGCAGTGGGCGTCCTGTGTCTGGTTGCCTGGGTTTTGTTTTTTCCCCAAGAGGGCCTCTTTCATCCAGCCTTCCTCTGGTAAAGCCATTCGACAACCCATGCCATAAGCTTTCCAACGTGTACCTTCGATCTGTCCTGTTATCCCCAATTCGAAAGAAAAATATAGTTGGCATGACTTATGACTTAACCCTCGTATATAATGTGATTCTCGCAGTTACTAACAATGATTCTATAAACACAGGAATGGGTGAATGAAAATTGAGAAGACATTTAGCAAACGTATGTGACGTGAGGAAAACATACTCTATTTTATCGGTATTCACTCAGTGAAAGCAGCTTAAGTCCTGATTTCTTGAGTCGTCACCACCAGGGTACTACTGACACTTAATAATATTTAGTTTTCCATTGTAAATTTGCTGGTGTGAACTTCAAGGCAGCTTATGAGGATTGAAAATTTTAGCGAAAAAATGTTTGTTTTACGTTTTTCAAAAAGGCTACTTTCGATCACCCCGATCATTATTTGAAAACTATTTGTACAGTCTGCGTCAAAAGTGTGTATCCAGTCGTAAAATTTCTTCCCTAAATAGCTTTTGAATGCATAATACTGATTTGAGTAAATCGTCCTGAAACTTACAGAAAAAAAAATCACATTCTACTTACGTTACACAAAATCGTACTGAAATCGGTCAATCATTTTCAAATTTATTCGGAGAATTTACGATTGTACTAACTATTGACCCTAACTGTACATATCTGAACACAAGTTTGTGTGTTTTAATTAACAATTTTGCTAGTTCAAGATATAATTTGTGGGACTAGAGATAATCCACAGATGGTCTCGGTGATCTCTTTTGGCTTTGACATACCGAATTATGGAGATCAGTGTAAATCTTTTATGCTTTCCACTTTCTATTGAAGTTCCACGCAAAAATGAGTGACCCGGGAATTTTTCAGGTAACAATGTACACAAAATATACAAACGTAAAGTGACATATTTAGTTACATGCGATTCGAGTATCCACTTTTCTTAACATGTCCTATCCAATAACATACTTCAGTTGGAAATTAAAAGTGAGTTCCATTTTCAGGAACGCTTCCTATTATATGATATTAAACAGTATTGAATCCACAAATTAGTTTAAAATGTTGAAATTTAATGTAACTTCAACGCAGCAAGTGACACGTGAATTAATCACACATAATATATACATTTATCAAGGACAGGCAGAAATGAACTGTGATACACAGCATCAAAAATAGATTAACAGGGACGCTCTACGATAGCCCCTGTTCTATCTGCACGTCCCAACCAAGTAACATCCAATTTTGTGTGTTGCAAAGATACTCTGCTTTACAGTCTACACTACTCTCTCTCTCTCACTCTCTCTCTCAGAGAGAGATAGGTAGAATAACAAGCATAGGGTGTACATATTCGTTAGTGAAAAGTGTATGAGCAGATCAGATCCAACTCGTGTTTGAATAGGAATATCATTTTCAGCTAGATTCTATACTTGTTGGATAATTGAAGAAACTGAAATTTACTGGCAGGTGAATATTCCTTATTAGTTAAATAAACTACGGAAATTAGGTTATACCAGTTGAGTTTACGCAGACAGGAAAAGGGGGCATACTAAGAAGAACTGTTCAAGGCTTTCTGTGAGTCTATTACTGGTAGATTCATCTAGGAGCAGAGGTAATTTCTCTGAAGATCGTAGTATTCGAGATCAAACGGGATAGAGAAGATAGACTGTAAAATGTACGCTTGGTTAACACTTTCTGTACATATCCCCAAGGTTCCCTTAGTTTTGTGCTAAATGATGGATACAATAAGTGTAGAGAATTCATCATAATTTGCCAAAGCGATTTGGAATGTCCATTGTCAACCATTTTTAAGAAATATTTTGGAAAGACTTCTTGTATTGATTTAACCGAGCGACCGTAGTTAAGCAAGTACAGCGTTGGATTCCTATTTGAGAAACCCTGGGTTCGATCTCAGTAACCGACTATGCTGACCGAAGTTTCTCACCAAAATCATGAGATTAATGACGGAACCACAATTTTGAGGCCCTGGTCGATTTCTTAATGCATCTGCCAGCTGTAGTTACCTGAAGGCCATAAATAAAATTTTGTATTGACTTCATTTTGCTCACAAAAGTTATATGGTGATAAATTCTAACTCGCTCATATTTAAAATTGTTACAAATTTTCCGGATTCTTTATTTTGTAACTCAATTTCTGATGAATACTCAAGATAAATTGTGTCAAATGAATGTAATTGAAAACAATTGTTGGTTTAGATATTGTGCATAACGCACTGCAGATATTTAAAAAAATAAGTATAAAACCCCTACAAGACCCTGGTTAAAGTTATTATTCCAGGAAAACTATAATATTCAACTCGTACATGTCATCTTCGCCATATCTATCGATAATATATGCTAAAACTAAAACTAAACTTGTGAATAGTTTAACAGTTATGACTTAAAAGAATGCGTAAATTAATCACGGCTCACAGATTGTCCGGTTGTCAATCACTACATTTATATTATCAGAAACAAGAACGACGAAAAAAAATATTTTACTTGATATGGAAATACCATTTAACGATATCATTATGTGGAGCATTCGTCGAAAATAAGGTTGCTGTAAAATTCAAAATTTCAACTCCTTCAATATAACGTAATAATAATAATAACACGTACATGGATGGATCAGGAGAAGGGTTTCAACAGGCTTTTTCCGTATCCACGAAAAAGAAGGTTCTCTCGGATGGCACCATATACGCGTAACGAGTTTCGACCACTTTACATTTACCATTGTTGAGTAGTAACTAATACAATGGCGAGATACTTGCAGAATTGGTCTGGCGTGCAAGTGCGAGGATTGCACGGATGTCATCCTGGGAACGAGTTGGAGCATGGACAGGCCACTAATGTTCGATATTGTGCACACGTCAACTCACTTTCGCAAAGTCATCAGACGCAAACGGCCAGTCATGTTGAGTGAGGGTGACATCTTCATTAATGACACGGCCCGCCAGACTCAACAGTGTTGTTGCAACGTTTCGGACTTGGTCCTCAGTGACTTTTTCTATTTTGCTCAGCTAAAAGTGAACTTGTCTGGTACACGGTTCTCATTCGACGATGAAGGCAAGACGTATACTAGGAAGTAGTTGAATAAGCAGGGATATAATTTCTACCTAGATGGCATGAACAAGTTGGTTCGGCAATCTGATAAATGTCTCACTTACCTTGGTAATTACATAGAAAAGTCATGTGTCTGTAGCCTCTTTAGAGTACATAATCAATTCATGTCCGATCATTTAGTGTTTTTTCAATTGTAATCTTTTTCTGATCCATAGTAATAATAATAACCGTTTAATTTGTTTGTTATTTCCCAGAAACTTAGTTTGTACTTTATCTCCAGTAAGATTTTCAATAAGCTTGGAATTGGTTTATTATAAGATATCCGCTATATCTGGATTGGCTGATTAACAAAGTTTAAGAAAACACATTAATGGATTTTATTATCGTTATAAAAAAATCACTTTCTTGATTCCAAGGATGAAGTTATTGCATAAATCTACTGTATTTCACTATATTTCTGCGTCCACGTAAATACTCATCCGCCCTATTTTGGTTCCCATTTTATTATGGAATGTAAAAAGATGTACTTTGAACAATAACAATGACTTCTCTCCCCTTGTGGATGCGATTAGCTGTTTGCAAGAATATGAAAATGTTCTGTTAGATGTCTGGGTAATTTGAACCTTTAACGCTGCGAGAAAGGCAAAAGAAGAGTAGCATAAAAAAATAATAACATAACCAAAACTCTCGTTGTTATTTATGTTTTGCTCGTAACCTATAACATGATTTTGTTTAATTCGTTCTTAAACGTAGCTTAACCCTGGAACACTAGCGTTTTTAAATATTAGAGTATTACTAGCGATACGTAAATTTTACATACACGCAAAGAATGATTTCCTACAAAATTTTTGGACGATAAAACACAATAATGAAGGATTTTTTACTTTATTTTCTTTGTCTTATTTCTTTTGTGTTTCATTCTTCATTACATAATGTATAAATATGGTTCAATTAACCATACAGTATTTAAAGTATGATTCGGCAATAGCTTGTAAGTGAAAAATGAACAATAAAAGTTGTAGCTATGAAAATCACTGAATATGTATTGAAAATCAAACAGCACAAATAATCAGAATATTGTAAATAAAGAACACACATTTCTCGTTTAAAATTCTGAAAACAGATTTGTGAATGTCTCTCAAATAGCTATCAGCACTTGTCTCAAACTAATCAATCAAAATCAGGACACTTTTTCTTTTGATGTTCACCGCATATGAGCAGTACGTAGTCGTCATCTCTTTTTCTTGTAGTTACAGAAATTAACAGTACTTTATCTATCCTTCTGACGTGGAAGCTTCTGTAAGCGTCTCCTCCTTTCCTAGCACTTTCAAAATTAAATTCCTCAACTCTTGTGACAGGTGAGGAATTGCTAGTCTTTGTTCCTGCCACATCCTAGTTAGGTTTCCATGGAGATGGGGCAAGAAGTGAAGCCGGGACAGTGGTCTCTTTTCTGAGTGGCTTCGATTGTTGTAGAAGTTGTGAGCATAGATAACGAATCCACTGATCGCTGCGATATTCAAGATAATGTAGAATAATGCCATGTAGACCATCGCTTAGTTTTTCTTCCAGAATTCATTCTCTGACACATCTTATCAAATACATCAACCCTTTGTCGAATTATAGATCATTACGATTTTCGGTTTCTTAGTTTCATTGTTGATTGCCGAATCATTGTAGACACCAATGTGACAATCTTGTTTTGTTTTGCTGTATACGAGACGGTAGTCACGTCGTTTTGAAACAGAAAGAGGTTTAATCCAGTTTTCCTTTCCTAAAAATTCAAATCTTTGAACTCTGGTGGTAGTTTCCTTTTATTATTATTATTTACTTATTTATTGTTCCCACCATCGTTAGCTTCTTTTCCTTCCGTAGTTTTTCAGCAAGCGGAGTACTTGTGAACCAATTCTCGCAGGTTATGTTCCTGTTGCTTCCAACAACAGTTTCAACTAACTTGTCCACA
>JAGDQP010016290.1:0-22473 GCA_022664845.1 Lepisma saccharinum | reverse complement strand
TATATATCCGAAAGGGAGGTGCTCTACGAAAACCAACTAGTTGTTCGTCAACTACAAGGTACGAATCAGGTTTGTAGAGTGATTTACAATTTTGAATCTAAACATTAAAGTTTTTTTAATTGACCCTAACTTGCCCACTTTCTTCCTCTCTTCTCGTGTATCGCGATTGTCAAATCGCAAATATAATCAATGAGGAAGGTGAACCGTCTTTCAGGCATGGTTGTACGGTATCTGTCGCTTGAGAATGACGTGTCAAACATAATGTTTGACGACAGATGGTTGTCTTGAAGCGCAGCGCCCAAAATATGGAGACCTAAAAATGCAAGTAATTCCTCATAATTCAGATCTTGCAAAGAAGCATCATTTGGGTTTGCATATTTCACTCTTTTGCGTCTAATTTCCTCATTGGTATGATCGAAAACGTCCTGCAATATACCATCACTAAAATATACATAGTTTGAAACATTCTTCTGGTCGTTTAGCGTTTCGCGCAGCAGGGGTTGGTCCTGGCCTAACGTGTACAAGATTTCTTGCAGCAATCTTCCCCTGATTTGAATCACTATTTAAAATCATCTTTACCTGTGAGAGTATCAACATCGGGAATGAGCACACCAGCCCTCACTTTGTCTTCTCCTCGCACTTATATTTCTTGGTTGAATCTTGTGAGATTTGTTTCCTCTTCTGTCTCTTATCCTGTGTAATTTACGTGTTTGATTCTTTTACCCAGTCCTCTACTTTTTGGATCTCTTCAGAAATTTCTTCTGGTAACTCAGTTTCATCAAAAACGAACTCGCTATCATAATCACTGAAGTCCACTTCCTCAACTTCTAGAACGTCGTCTTCACTCTCTTCTTCCTGCTGGCATTCTCCATAACTCATCGACAGATCATTGATTCTATCAGGTGTCAGCTTTCGCACATTTTTGGCATACTTATTGCTATCGATACGTGACTGTTACGTGCACACACACCACGCTGTTACTAGGGACACGTAAAAATTACGTGCAAGATTTTTTCTCGTATTACTAGCGATACGTAAAACTGACGTACATGTTACAGCATAACGAACAAATAAAGAACAATGAGCACCTGCACTCTCCTTACAACACTAACGCCTAACGGAGAACTGACTGCCTTAGGACTGCTAGACGGAGGGGTGAGTAGGCGATAGGGGAGAGGTAGGGGAGAAAAAAAGCAAACCACACTTAAATTTTACGTACAATAGTGTTCCAGGGTTAAGTAAACAGAAAAGGAAGTGAACATATCAGGAAAAGTCCATAAAGAGAAAAGGTCGGAAGGACATTGACAGAAAAAGTCGAAAACATGGGAAAAACCAAGAAATATAAGTGCGGAGTCATCTGATATATTGAAAAAATAGATGTCATGAACTTCGAAAAATAATATTGTTATATAACTCCTGAATTATGCATATAAAAAATATTAATCTTACCAAAACGTGTTAATTCACATGTTGAAGGGAAAATGTGTAGCTATTTTTTTTTTTCGTAGAATAAACAGAAAAATCACTTAAAACGAACTTTTATTCTTCAGAAATTAATATTACAGGAAAATATGTATTCCTTTCCCTGATATTTTCGCTAATATGCCTGCACTAAATTAGAACTGACAAACTGGTTATGTATTAATGCTTACTGAGGTACTGATGACTCGAATGATTAACGCTCTTTTTTGAGTGCAAGCGGTCCCAGGTTTGATCTTCTGTGGGGATTTACAATTTTGTTTTTAAACCAACATCGTGCTACTAAGAGGGAACAACGTCAAATGCAAGCATCGAAAGGGTTGACCACAGGAAACTCTCTTTAATGAAAGCCAGACATATGGCATATGGCCTAACGAAACGATTATATCTATTCCTTCTTTGATCATTTTTTAATTGTTCACTTTCTTTCGGTGTATGTACGTCGAACATTTGAAATGTTGCATGAAATGAAACATCCTAGAACTTCCTCGTATGTGGGAATATTCCATCAGTGTGAGTGTTAATGTCACCGCTCGTTGTATTTGTCCTGCCTGTTCAACCAATAAGAAATCGCGTGTAACGTGTCGCTACGAATTTGCCGGTAGATGGCAAGCAAAGCCTAGGATTTTGCCGACTTGTTCTGCTACTCTTTAGGCTGCTATTAGCCGTAGGCAACTAGTCGGCCGACTAGTCGACGAGCTTCTTTTATGCACTTGCAACATGTCGCGCGACCAGTTGAGCAACTGCGTGAAAACTGAAGGAAAAATCGTAATAAAGATGGTGTCGAGTAGTGAAGAACTGCTTGCTCTGCTCATAAAAAAGAGAAGACGTAGAGTCAGGAGGTTTCGGAAACACCCTATGTTAGTGTCTAGGCTGTGCAAAGGACTGTATTACACACTCTTTGATGATCTTTGTGCGGATCCAAATATTGTTTTCAATTATTTTAGGATGTCCAAACTTCCTTTTGAAGAGTTACTTGCCTATATAAAGAATTATATAACTGGACGTGATTCAGAACTAAATCAATGTATTACTGCAGAATAAAAGCTGGCTCTTACACTTAGGTAAGTTGCCGGCCGGGTGGTCGAGCGGTCTGCGGCGGTAGGCTATCGACTCAACGGTCCCGGGTTCGAGTCCCGGCAGGGGCATGGGTGTGGATTTTAACACTTAACAGCTAAAGGCAAATCGTGACGGGCCGAAGTCCAAAGTTACTAAACTGGCCCATATCAAAAAAAATAAAGTTTACTTAGGTAAGTTAGGTGAGGACAATTACACTTAGGTGAGGACAAAAACTATGGGAAAAAGATCCTTTTAAAGATACTGTTAAAATTGGGGAAAACGACCGAAAAATTAAAAAAAGAAACTAACAAAGTTTAATTTTCTTGCTTATGCATTTAAGCGATCGATAGTATAACACTTTTCTACATGTTTCGTTGCTGTTTCTAGAATCTAGCCTCTTACGTGTTTTACTGGCAATTCAGCAATTGTTAATTCATTTTCTTTGTCTGAAAATGAGAAAACCTTAAAACAAAAACTTAAAAAGACAAAAAAGGACGTAAAATATTTTTTTTTTTTTAAATGGACATAATCTTTTTCAATATAACCGAATATTGACAACCAGTCTTACAGTATAATGTGTAATAACTTACCCGAGATGTTCTTCTCATATGCTGGTTTATTGTCAAAATCCAAATAAAGTTTTTCAATATATTGTTCCAACGCTTAAGCTTTTCAACCTTGTCTGAAAATAATTCTAATTTGCTATCCCGAATTGCAGGATTTTTTTTTCCCACTTCACAAATGAAGTTCTCTGTATTAACTTCCTTTTCTATTA
This sequence comes from Lepisma saccharinum, assembly GCA_022664845.1. NCBI lineage: Eukaryota > Metazoa > Arthropoda > Insecta > Zygentoma > Lepismatidae > Lepisma > Lepisma saccharinum. Next base: position 19,160 of record JAGDQP010016290.1, on the reverse strand, counting down.
AATTAGTGCATTACTTTAAGTTTGAAGCTTCTGTGAGCACAGTTTGGGCAACGTCTTCATTCACTATAGTTTCTTCGATTTCATGAACAGTGGCCATTGTCATAAACGAAAGAAAGACGATTGGATTTTACACTACATAAAACGGCATTAAGAGTCCCTCTACACACACACTTAAAAATCTATAAATACCACACTGGATATATTGTATAATTCAACACCAATTTAAACCTAAATAAGATGATTTAAAAAAAAAAACAACAACAAACATTTCTGCTTTTTATTTGTAGGTCGGACTAGAATTTTATATATTATTTTTATAATAAGAAGTAAGTCGGACAACGATTAGCGTTCTGTCGTTTTCGGTATAAGCTACTGGTGGTATAATTTCGAAATAACACCGCATTGCCTATAAGCAATATATATATATATATATATATATATATATATATATATATATATATAATAATAATAATAAATCACAGCCATATTCAATCCACTAGTGGATGAGGCCTCTCCCCGAAGGGAGGAGTTGGTCTACTGCTCCCACGCTCACCAGACGGGTTGGGAGAGGAGAGACGAAGCTCTCACTGTGATCGCCACTGTCTTTTATTCACAGCAGCTCCCCAATTGTCCTCACGATGCTGGATTAACACCGAAATATTTGAGCCGAAAAATTTATATATATTGTAATGGGATATGGATAAATAGGTCAGTGTGTTAAGCACAAAAGTAAATAAACAATAAAAGTTACATAAAGCTGACTAAGCATCCATAGGAAGCAGACGACAACAACCTCCAAGCGGCAAGTGTTGGAAGTACTGAAGATACGCCCACAAATAAGGGTATAAAAAGGCCAGTCAATCACATTTGAAGTTATCACTTCTTCGCTCCGAAAAGTGGTCACCTCTACCTGACTTGGACTGGAGTCAGGACTCTCACCTTACCCCCCCCAACTTAGGTTGGTATACCTTTACCTGCTAGCTCGGACTGGAGTTAGTATCCTTTCTAGGAACAATCTCCTTTCCTAAGCCTAAGTTAAATATCATTGCAAGAGGTGATCCACTAGAGTAGTAATTACAGAGCCCATGTTCGGGACGCTCAGATTGTTATCTGTGTAACACATTGTAAATATATAATATATTGGAACTTTATAATAAACTGGTGTCGGTAAAAACGTATATAAGCATTTGCTCTATTTATTCACCAAATAACCATTCTATTAAACGATCTACGGTCATAAGGTCTCTACCATAATATTATATCGTATATGTTAAGACAGTGCTACCACGTCATATACGATCCCATCGCTACCTTACGAAGTAATAACTACAAGTAAGAGATATCATTACGAGTTGCAAAAACACGCACGAGCATTATTCATCCCCAATTTGCAAATCTGCAACTTACTTCAAACTCAAATATCAAATTTCTACTGTAGTTTCCCCTGACGTAAATGTATAATGGGTGAAACAAAATATTTTTTATATATACTTTGTCCCATCAGAGATGCTCTAATACGCTTAAAATACGAAATTTTGGATTTAAAAAAATATGAAATATGAAGTTAACATATTCGCGTATAAAAAAGTCATCTTTAATATTCAAACCCTTTCCGGGCGAAAAACCGGAATTGTATCTATTTTGAGCATCATATTTGCATAGCATTTTGACTAGTTCGATAACGTTTTAGGCTTTTCATGCAGAGGACTAAAATTATCAAGCACACGGTATATTATTGGATAGAACATTTTTGTTTAAATATGCTATGATAAAAGTGCGCAGAAATTATCTTTACTTCTTTATACACATGCTAAAACTAACATCTGCGCCGCAGTACAAAAAATGGCCCTTCTTAATAATTCGGTTGGTATAAAAGTAAAAAAAAAAAACATTTTTGACTATTCTTATATATATATATATTTTACATATTTATTTGAAAGGGGTTAAGCAACCAAGCTAGATGATTTCAGATACATTAAGATATGCACTAAAACTAGGTTGAATAATCTTTGAACTCTGTATTTTGGATAAACACTATGTAGAGGTGTCCTCCTAAACAAATATCAACCCACGCGACAATTTGTCTGGCTACACCTCTGCTACAATATATAACCATAGCAAATGACGCTAAAACTCTTCGAAATATTCACCTTTCACTATATCAATACTCAAGAGTTACTGACTAAAACGGACGCTTTGTGCTGCCTCTAGCGTCGGAATAAGAAGCAAGTGTATAACGCGGCAAACAATGCTTTTTGAAGGGAGCAGGCTGCCAGCTAGTATATATATTAGTAGAATGGTTAATATATTAGTAGAAAAACAATAAAAAAAAGTATTTAAAAACATACCTTCCTTAAACAAATCGTACTAATTTTTTTTGTTTATGCATGACTAAAAGGAAACGCATGTCGCTTGCTCTAATATACAGTCACTTTATAAATTCTACAATGCAGTTATTTTTTAGTCATGCACAAATAAAATTAATTTTTACTTTTTAATACGAATTGTATAAGAAAAGTATGTTTCTAAAATGTATTTTTTTTTTGTGTGTGTAATTTCGGTATTTGGATACTTTTCCTCAAGCTTATCTTGTCACTCAGATCCTAAATGTTTCTGCAACCGGTTAAATGCAACATATTTGCGGGCTACTATTTATTTTAGGATAAAAGAGTTCTTAGTTTTTTTTTAAAAAAACACTTTTTAAAGTATATAAATTTAACAATGGAATATTGTATTGTCACCCGACTTACGTTGCTGTGCAAAATTTCATCATTGCATGGCGTCGGGAAATGAGTTAAATTAACGTTGCAAAATCTGAAGACACGACGAAGCATTGTGAACTAAAGAAAAGTATGTAAAAATGTATTTTTGGCCAATTTGATAACTAATGACATCGACCCGCGACAATTCTTTCAGCTATTAGATTTCCAAACATCCAAGTCAAACAGCTGACACTTGTACCCAGAACCTTAGAGGCGTTGGCCTAACGCCTCATGCTACATGACTACAACGGTTGGCTCAATATTTTAGTGACTGAAAAACTGAATACACTAGTGGACAACTACCGAGCCGCCGTAGCTCAGTGGTCAGACCGTGGCTTGAGCTTGCTCAAGCAAGACGTGTTCACTTCGTGCTCCGTGTGTTGGTGTGTTGGAGTGTGTTGGATTTGTCTTCAGTGTTGTTGTGTGGTGAGTGTATAGTTTTCGCCTAATTAGAATACATAATGAACACAGTAATCGTTCGTAAAAATACAGTGCGAATCAATCTCAGAGGTCTCACAAACAAAATTAATACTGTGGCTTTTCACGAAGCAATCGCGGAACAATGTAACTTGGAAGAAACTCAGTTAGAATCTATTGACTTTTGTAATTACAAGAAATTTTGCTTTATCAAATGTAAGTCTTTGGATATAGCAGAAACAGCAATAAGGACGTGCCAAGGAAAATTAGTCTATGATGACGGAGGTCTACTTCAAGAATTACCAGTGCAATTAGAAACAAACAATTCATATCAGGCCGTTGCGTTTACTCTGCCCCTTGAAGTGAGTGACGAGCAAGTAAAACAAATATTTCTACACTATGGAGTTGTTACCAGTGTTTCTCAACTTTCGTTCTCCCAATCTCACCGCTTCAAAATATATAATGGTAAAAGAATCATAACATTTAGTAAATTACACAGGAAACTGCCTTTTTTTTGAACACATTAGAAATAAATATCCAGATATTTGTAAACTTTCATCAGGACATATGTGACCTGTGTAATGAATTAAGAGAAGAAAATCATCAGTGTGTGAATGTACAGTGTAATATACTAAATGGAAAGGAAATACCAATTTCCCTATCCTATAAATCTTTCCCGAATTTGGTTGCTCCTCGACAAAAAAGTGCTACAATTAACGAGGCTAGGCCAACTGAATTCACCTTGAAAGAAGTGACGTAAGTGCCAGAGCAGCATGTAGTGGTTGCTTCTGACATAAAAGAAGACAACACAAATAGAAATTTAACTACGCCTGAGGCCTTCAATCCTCAGAACCAGAGTTTGCAGGGTGAAGGTCAAACATTTACTAGTGATGTACGAGTTTCAACAGAGCTACAAGAACCGGTAGAAGAGAAGACTTCTGTGCTTCAAGAACGTGACTCATTTGGTGAGTCTTCCTTTATAGATTCATCCAGTGAAATAAGTCTGTGATACAAACTGACGGAAACTTCTCCTCTATATCCACCCTTCTTCTAAAAGTGCAAAAAGAAAGAGAAGGAAAGTTCTGCTGCGTAATCAGAAAAAAAGCTCTCTTTCGCTTACTGAAGTGGAGCAGGAAAAGCGTGTTACTAGATCAGAGTCATTGCAGGCGTTAAAAGAAAGAATAATTCAATCTCAAATATCTAGCGGCGATAAGAAAAGTGACCAATTATAAGGGTGCAATAAATCGAGTAAATTAAAAAAAAGTGGTAAGGAAATGTAATTTCATTCTAATTGTGAGTGAATAGCATATCAAGGTTACCAAAATGAAAATATTGCAAACAGGTAATTTAGTGCTTTTGATTGTTATGATCTTAAAGGTTCTCACTTTTAACCTTTGTAATACACAGTTAACGCACAAACTATAAATATTACAACAGTTTTTAAACTTCCATGACGTGCATGTGGCCTGTTTCCAAGAGATTTTAGAGAAGGGATTAAACTTACATAATTATACTGTACAATCTTCTCAAATATATAGACAAAATAGATATATCGCTATTGCAGTCAGAGGTGACTTAATCTTACGCGATGTGTATTTGCGTCCTTCTGGGAAAATGATTACAGGTAAAATAAATAATTTGGCAATTTTATGCGCTCATTTACCCTCTGGGAATAATTTAAAGAAGGAAAGAGAAACGTTTTTCAGGGATGATATATCTTTAGAAGTTCAAAGACTCAGTCCTTTGCACACGATAGTATGCATGGATGCAAATGCTACGCGTCGCGTGGAAGATTCTAGTCATGAGGATAACATTAGTCTAGAATTAATTAGATTAACGAAGATGTTTGATTTAATTGATGCGTGTCAAACCCTACATCCCAACGAATATATACCAACCTATATACAGTATATAGTACAGGAAGTTCCCGTATAGACAATATATATATATATATATATATATATATATATATATATATATATATACTTCAAACCTTAGAAGGTGAATTAAAAAGAGTTGACGTTTACCCTATGGCATTATCCGATCATAATGCAGTACTAATGGTAATGGAACATGAGACACATACTCACTTACGAGGAGATTATGTGTGGTACCAAAATTCATCTCTTATTACTGAACCCGAGTTTGTAGATTCAATTCAAAAATTAATGCAAGAAGAAGTCAAGAAAACTCTGTATAAAAATAATCCGACATTGTGGTGGGACAGGTTGAAGCGTAAATTTAGTTATATTTCTAAAACTTATGCTAAAGAAAGAAAGTCAAAACGCAAAAAAATTTGATAGAATATTATTATAAAGTTTTAAATGAATATAATGCGCAAGTAGCTAAAGGAGAAAAGGCACTAGTTCGTATAAAGCGAATAAAAAACATTCTTTGTAATTTACACAAACAAATATATATATGCACTGTTGTACGAAGTCGCCATCCTCAAATAGGGATTCTAGAAACCCCAAAGAATTTGCATATTCAAAATGAAAGAAAAAATGGAGAGAGAAAAAATTATTAATACGTATATGGATACGCTTGGTAACTTATACGAGGGGTAACAAATATATTCAGCTGTTTATAATAATTATTGGAGTTTATTTAACTCACATATAAATGATAGTAAATATAATTTTGAAACTTGTCTGCCCAAAATTTCCGAACAATCAAGGAACATCCTCGATGCTCAAATTACAGAACAAGAAATAAAAAGTGCTATTGAAGGTCTCAAGTAACATCATCGGGAGGTCCTGACGGGCTCTCACCGTTAATGTATACCACATTTAAACAAGAATTGCTTCCAATTTTAAAAACGGTGTTCAATGAGATATGGAATGACTTAAGATGTCAAGATAAATTTTGTTATGTGCGAGGTGTATTGGTTAGTAAACATCAAACCAATGGTGACGCCAATAAATATAGATTAATTTCTTTCCTGAATTGTAATTTAAAAATCTTGTATAAAATTTTGGCAATGCGAATAACTCACACTATTTCCGAAATTATGTTAGATGCTCAAGGAGGAATTGCAGGTAGAATGGATGCTACTACCATGCTTCTACAAATAAGAGAATATATTCGATATGCACAAAGTTGTAAAGGTCCATATGCAATAATGATTGCTGATATGCAAAATGCATTTGATAGAATCAATAGTAACTTTTTACGAGCAACTTTAAGACACTTTAATTTCCCTACCAAATTCCTAAATGTATTGGCATTATTACAAAGACTTAGGAAAATGTCAATACATATAAATAGGAGACATTTGTCATTGCGAAAAAACCTTTCGCAATGACAAATGGACTTGAGCAAGGGAATCCTATTTCTAGTATCTTATTTAGCTTGTGTATGACACCCTTAATAGCACAAATTGAAGCAAATATTTCAGGTTTGTACTTACAGCAAATAAATTTTAAAAGTGCAGTTTACATAGATGACGTTAGTCTAGTTGCTACTTCACGGCAGGATGTAATAAATACAATCAAAGTAGTAGAATTCTACGGAAAATTTTCAGGTATACAAATGAATACGAAAAAAACAACAAAATAATGGTACTGAAGCAAGAACATGAGAAATATTATGAGGGACTAAGTAATCTTGTAGATCATGTTAAAATACTAGGTATTGACTTTTATAGACACTATACGGACACAATAAAAGTAAATGAACGGAGACTGTTGGGAGCTACTGTACACGAATTAACGAAGTATCAAAATTGTTTTGAATTTTTAATATCTCGAGTGCGATTTGTAAACTGCTTCATAGTAAGTAAATGAATGTATTTGCTTCAACGTTTTCCTCTCTCTAATAAAACATTTGCACAATTAAATAAATTCATAGGATACTTTATTTGGCGAGGATATGTACTGAAGGTGGCCAGGTCTACCCTATATCTCCCCACGTCTCAAGGTGGCTGAACTTAAAACATATAAAGTTGCAAGGCGACGCGTTAGATTACATCGTACCATAGCAATGCTACGTTCCTTGCGACCCTCCCTGGCAAAATGCGTATATCGGTCACTAATGGATGAAATATCCATTACTTTACCGATAAACATACAGCATTGGTACAAAAAGATTCCTTATTTATCATATATATTTTTAATACTCACATATGCACTAATTGACCAAATTTATATTGTGCACATGAATGTACGACAACTGTACCAATTTCTTATGGAACAAAAACAATTTAACACATCTCAATTTGCAACTCAGTATCCCCAGATTCAATGGGAAATAGTATGGAAAAAATTAACAGATTTAATTAGAGATCCAAGGTTACATAATACATATTTTCAAACTATATATAATATAGTCAACTGTCAAGCGATACTGTATGAAAAAGGAATAAATGGCGATGCAACATGTTACCAGTGTGAAAAAAGTAGACACCCTGTACCATATATTAACTCAATGTGTGAACTTAGATAGTATATGGAACAAATATATCCAAATTATAGAACGTATTACGAGAGAGATGTATAAACATAAAAATTATATAAATTTTGTTATATATCCAGAGTTCAAATATTTTCCTCCATCTCGTCGCAAATTTCTAACATGGTTTGCAGCACAAACACTACAAATGCTCTTAATAGAACGGCAACAAATCACCGTAGAGGAATATGTGTATCAAATACAGGCTAGGTTCTTTTCAATACCTGCAAATGTAAGAGTAAAATTATATGCACACTACATAAGAGCTGTAAATTAATTATAAATATATTGTAGTATAATCCAAAGTAGTGGTTACGAATTTCACTTACAATTTGAACAAAGAAAATAAGGTAATATTGTAAATGCAAGAGATCTATGTGGTAGAAAAATATATAAATTTGTAGTTCCTTTTCACTGAATGTATATTTGAAATTGAATTTGCACACTCCAATAACAGAAGATATGTCATAAAATGCACTTTGTTTCAAGCTTAAAGCACTGTATACTGTTTTTGCAGCAATAAATATATACAAAAAAGTGGTAGAGCGTTGGCGTAGCATTCGAGAGGTCGTTGGTTCGATCCCAGCGGCCTACTATTCTGACTAAGGTTCTTTCAAGGGTTTTTCCTCAGTCACACCAGGGAAATGCCGGGATGGCACCTTCAACTTAGGCTCTGGACGGTACCTTCCCGAATCCTTTCGCCTCCCCTATCACGGCCTGAGCCTTTGATGCCTAAAGATCGTAAATACATTTCAACGTTCGCGCAGACACACGTGGAGAAAATGTTTTGTAAAATAAGACATCATTATATATTTTCTTCTTGTTATTTGGTATGTTTATATTTGTATAACACGTATTATACAAAAGTAATACTAAAACTTTCCCTCTGTCTATCACCACATTCTATATTTGAGTTGAGGATATGCATATTCGAGGAATTATTTTCCAAGTGACCTCTGCAGCCAAGCTTGTAGTTCTAAATCAAGACCTGTAGGCATGGATGTTTGTGTGTGCTTTTAACTTGTTTCTAAGGATATGAATCGAAACTGGGGAAGTTAAGGAATATCACTTGAAATCAGTAAAATAAAGTTTAAAAAGCGTAGCCGAGTGGATAGAATACGTAAGTAAATAAGAGATAAACTAAAATAACAATTAAACCAAAATAAGTAAAAAAAAAGTTATAAATATAAATAGGTAAAAATAAAATAAATAAAATCAAATAAAAGTCAAAGCTCTCTAACAAACAACTATAAGAATTGCCTGTTAGCGTCCTCATATTGTTCTCAGTTCTTCCTTATTCAAAATGTCCTCCCACTCTTCATTAATACTATAAGCACTGTTCCACTTCATAGCCTTATCGGCTACCTCTCTTATCCTTTTTGCTTCTTTCCACTTTCGAACTAATTGCCTACACCCATGCTCCACTACTGTTTCCCCATCCCAGTTAACTTCATGGCCCGTTTCACTGACATAATTGAAAATAGCATTAGTGTCTCTCCTTAATCTTACATCATCCTTATGTTGCTTTAAACGTTCTTGCAACCTCTTCTTGGTTTACCCCACATACACCATATCACACATCTCACACGGCACTTCATATATAACCTCTCTTTGTCGCAAGTCCACTATCGATCTCATCTTCTTTCTTCTAATGATATCTAGTATCTTCATGCCGCCCTTCCTGTATATCTTAATTCCTTCTCTCTTTAAAATCGAAGAAGACAAGAAGAAAGCATGGCACTGCATTGAAAGTGTAGGAGCGATCACAGAGAAGATCGGAAGAAATTTAAAGAGAAAAGGGATTAAGACATACAGGAACCGCGGCATGAAGATACTATTAGGGAAAAACTTTTTTTTTTTACAAGTTATATACGCAAGCATGTCATGCGAAGAGATGTTATTCTTTCCGTTAGGCCTAATAGAATCCATTGGCCTACATTTTACTTGGATCTCGCGGATAAAATCGCGGCACTTGAGTGGCTGTTTATTTTTATTTTGTTAGAAAATATGTCATGTCATGCAAATATAGGTTATTCTTCCATAGTTATTCAAATCCCTCTATGAAATACAGCTTCTTAAAATTGATGCAAGAAAGTTACAGAACGGTTGTGCAACGTTGGCCGGCACTTCAGCACATGAGCTATTGTCGAAGCATCGAAATATGCTGGTTATAACTTCTTTTTTATATATTATTATTACTAAGAAGCAGGTCTTTGTATTTTATTAGACCTAGCGAAAATAGTAACATTTCCTTACGCACATAACTTGAAAAGAAGAGCTGAGATTTTAGCGAGAGATCCAATAAAATCGTCGCGTGAGAATTGTTTTATTCTCTGTCAACTTTCCTCATTTTTACAGGAGAGCGATTTGAAATTTATTTTTTCGACTGTTGCAAAATTGTTCAGAATTATAAAACATTGCAGATATAGTATAAAAGTACGTCCATTGTAGTATCATTTCCTTAAGCAAAAGAAATCCGGACTTGTTTAATTGAAGAAATTGTAGAAACAAAGAATTGACAGAACAATTTTATGGAACAGCAGGTTGAACTTCTAAGCTTTTGAAAATTATTCTGTCATACAAAAACGCCATGTATTTGAGTATTGACAAAAGTATTGGCAAAGTGTGCATGATATTCAGAATATCAAGTTCTTTGGTTTCCTTTAGAGTGAAATATTCATGGTTAGAAGCAGGGAAATGCATGTCAGTATTCCAGGCACCATACGACTATTTTTTTTAAATCGCCTTTTGATCTTTTCATTATTGTTTTATTTTACAAAGACATTAAGACACAGGTTTTGGCAGGATATCTGTTCAATACAATGAAAATGAAGCTAAGAAACACTGTATTGTCTTGTGTTGTAAACTAAATGTTCATAGTAAGGAAGAACAAAGAAAATGAACAAAATAGCAGTAACAGTAAAGATTCCAACAGGATTAAAAGGTGTGCCTGCTCAAAACAAAGCAATGGGACTTTCACTACAAATCTGCATACATGTTGAATTGGATTGCACTGAATGGGAATCCTTGACGTAACTTATTTTCCTAACTCTGGTATACCAGTTAAATAAAAAAATAATGCTTTTATAGATATTCCATAGAACACCGAAGATTTCTGGGACTTTTTGCGATGATCATAACAGATATTGAGGCTCACGATCCATGGTTATTTTTCACAGCAGAATTTTGTTTTAAATTAACGAGAGACTTTAAGATCAAATCTCTTTCATGACCATTGTTTTCATCATGTCTGATTTGACGGTGTTTTCAAAGCAAGTTATTATTTCAATACTGAGTTGTAAATAGTAATGCCATCTTTTTCCAGTCTTGGTGGAAGGAAAAGATCTCGCATTTAAGCCTGACGGAGTAACCATTTAAACCACCATTCTCAGAATCTGTTAGCCTAGGCATATTTGCGTTCTACCTATTTTTGAAAGGAAGGTCAGATGTTTTGTAAAAAAGCACATATGATGCCTAGGCTGCTGTTAGAAAGTCCAGCAGGCTGGTCATCTTCGTCATTGCTACTACTTTAGACATACTCTGGGTCCACATAGCTGTCATCAAGTGTGTTCAACCTAACAGTGGCACTTAAGTCTATTTCATTATCATCAGCATAATTTGAAACATCTTCCATCCGTAAGGAAACGTAATCTCTGGTCACAGTACTCGAAAATTTCATTATCCTAATAATAGACGTAATATTCTTCATTGTATCTAAAAAGCTCTTAACTTCAAAGGGCACGCTTTGTTTGACAAAACATTAACAATAAAACCACCACTTATTTGCATTATACTTATGTTTCCAATAAAAAATTTCAAAACAGTTCCTCTCACAACCATTTTCTGTAAAATGTATTGGTGGCAGCAATCTTATTACGTGACATGAAGAGCGAATCTCTTTTTGGGATAAGGACATAGAATAAAACAAAAATTACACATATACAAAAGTGTAATGACATAGAATAACACTATAGTCACGGACAGTTTATTAGGCAGTGACTTAGAATAAAACTGAATGATTTTTTCTGTAACTTTGGGCGACATAGAATAAACCAGTTTGCTAGTTTTCATATTTCCTACAGGATTGATCAAAACTCTTACTGGATATTGAAAATATACGGTACATAGGGCACATTTCCAGTAAAAAGTCAATTTTCGATTTTTGCGACACAGAAAAAAACATTTTCGCGCGACGAAATGTAGGCCAATGTATTATATCAGGCGTAAGGAAAAGAATAACAGTTGTTTTTACAAGATGGCTGCAAACATAATTTGTAAAGAAAATAAACAAAAACAAAAAAAAACACTCGGGAAGAATTCGTACACTCAGATCGGAGATAAGTGCTTTTTAACAACAGTTTTTCCTTAGGGCTAAGCAGCAGATAGAAGAAGGCTTAAATAGCTTTGTGCACCAACAAAGAACGTAAAACATAATATTTTTGTGCTTAAGTCACGTGATTTAAATGATTATTCTGATAGAATTCAACATTATTAACAGTAGCCTCACTTTTTAATCATAATTTGTATTGACACGACTGTGGGTCTTTACGCAACTTTAAGAAGCTTCATTTCATAGAGGGATTTGAATAACAAAATGAAACTTTTAGAGAGGTTTTTGAATATAAACAAAGGAACTCCTATGCGAAATTTTGTTCATGTACTCCCTCTCCCTTTTGACTTACAACCTCTCAAATTTTGACAAATTTAAATTTTTATGAAATTGAAGTCTTGATGTAAAGAAAAGGAAATGACACAGGAAGTTACTTTTTTCTGTCATTACAGTGACGATAGTAGATGATAATAACAAAGTAAATGGGTTGCTGTTTCTTTCCATTCAATCAGGAAAAAATCTAAAATTAGAATTTCACCTATATTTTACAACTGTTTAAACCACGCTGTCCGATAGCCGTTTTGAGGCTACAACTTAAAGACATAGCTTTAAATATTTTCTTAGGTGTTTGTAGTTTAAATGTTTTTTTAAATTATTCAAATATCACAAGTGGTTTGTGAAATATGTGTAACTTTATAATTCACTGTTTTTGCAGAATCTAATTTTTGAACACCCTGTATATCCAGAACTATGAGCTATAAAAGTTTTCAAAAACTGTTTTCAACTTCGCTTGTATATGTCATTTAATGTACCAAAAGTAAAGGATATCAAAAATAGTCGAGCGACCTCCACTTGTCGAAATTCTGTGGAATGACCCTTTAGTGTATATTTTGTTTCCTTTAACTTAGATACAATATTCCATACACTGTTTTTAAAAATGTACACGGTGTTGCTAGGAACCCTCAGCAAAGTTCCACAATAGTTTTAGTACGGAAAATCCTGGAAAATCACAGATCCTATTCGTATACCGAGGCAGATGAATTAAGTTGTCAGTTCTATACATATGTAGAGTAAAAACTATTTTATTGTAGTTGTGAATATAATTCTGAGTAAGTATTTGCTGCGCCATCTTGACTACTTTTATTCTTAAAAGAAATGGGAAATATTCTCACAAGTAAAGGTCATCATTCATGAATCAGGGATCCGAACAGGACATATGCGAATCGATGGAGAATAGTGAATTCAATGCTACAAGAAAATATTTGCCCCAGAGGGCATTCATGTCAAACGCTTGAACAAATCAAAGTTAATATGAAGGTCTAGACAGTGCGTATCAAAAGTTTCGGAAAGACTAAATATTTCGGTTACAATGAAGATTCTCGAAAAATTGCATGAGCCAAAATTGTCAGGAAATCATCAAAGCTATCCGATAGACTAGCAAAAATCCTTTTGCGAGACATTATGTGGGTCCTATGAGACCCAAGTTTCATTTTTCAAATGGGACTTTCTACTTTTAATTCTGGATTTTGCATCTACGGGTTAAACAAGCACGTCAGAAAATGTACTTGAAACATTTAGAATATTAGCCATGGGCCCCACAGAGCCCAAATTTGATCAATCGTGACAAGTGCCGAACGGCTAATTAATTATCTCGGTTAGAATGCGATGTTTCGAAAATTTGCAAGAGACCAGATTTCCAGGAAATCATCAGAACTATGCCACGGGCTACCCTAATTCCATGGGTGGGACCCTGTGTCGGCCCAACTTCGATTTTTCAGATGGGACCAAAACATTTTATTGCGGATTCTGCATCTACGGGAAAATCTACGTCATGTAGGATATAGACCATGGGTTCTACAGATTAATGGTGAGAAGCTCCGAAACTCTACAGTGGCTTAATGAAAGACTATGAAATCTTACTGCCAAGACAAAATTTTGCAGGGAAGCAACAGAGCAGTCGGACATTGTGGACAAACCCAATCCCAAGTCGAACCCCACATTGTTTACGCTGTAAATTCTAAATTCAGCGGGAAATACATGAGGATTGGGTTATGATTAAATAGGGTTGCGATTGCCTGACTGCTTTCTTTGTCTTTCATTTCCACATTCTCACTCCTTTCCTGACTATTCTAGTATGCATACCTGTGAACTAGTGAGAGCCTGAACTAACAACTGCATTATACTTTCAAGACAAGGTATCCTAGAAACGCCGTGAACGCTCGGAAAGAAAAAAATGGATGTTTGGACAAGCTAATGAACAGGTAAGAGGAGTCTTTGTTCGAAAAGGTCGTTGACATTTACCAGAACAACGTGGAAGTCATCAACGATATTAGGATACGTGGAATCGTTGAAGTGTGACTGTTATGTCAAGCGCTTCAACACATCAAAGTTAAATTTACTGAACTTGAAGCATCCATCTTATTTCCATTTATAGAACATCAGGACGTTAAAGAGAAGTAAAAATAAGTACTATCCTGATTACTGAACTGGAATCAACTATCAGGAATATGACTGTATTCACAGAAACAAAATCGGGACTGGCGTAAGGCCGTTACCACCCTTTAATTCATTGCACTTCACTCCACTTCACACAAAAACACTTCAGAGAGTTGAATTCAAGTTAAGTTGTTATTGGAAATCGAGAAAGTACGAAACACTGTATATTTTTAAATCATACGAAGTTCAGCGACAGACGCTTGATACAAGCAAAAATTTTAACTACACTGTCTAATTGTTGTTTTCCTGCAAAATCTTCTCTTACAAGTAAGATTTCATAGTCTTTCATTAACCCACTGCAGAGCTCTGGGACTTCTCACCTCTATTTGATCTATTTGATCTCTGTAGAGTTCATGGCCTGTATCCTACATGACGAAGTTTTCCCGTAGATGCAAAATCCACAATGACAAGTAGGGGGCATATTTGAAAAATCGAACTTTGGCCAGTCCCGCACAAGGAGTTATGCTAGCTCGACTAATAGCTCTGATGATATCCTGGAAATTATTTCTTGCAATTATTCAAAACATCGCATTCTAACCGAGATATTTAGCTGTTCCAAAACTTCTTATTGATCAATTTTCGGTCCTGTGGGCAGAGGAGAAACTACATTTTATGACCGCGCTGCAAGAGAATACCCAAGGGCGGAGGTCGATTCGGTCCATTGAGAGGCTAGGGTGAAGGGTACCCTTCAAGTGTCACCCCCGCATTGCGGGATTTTGCGCCATAGTAGTTACGCCCCTGCCTGTAAGGCCCATGGCTAATATTCTACATTTCCCAAGTACATTTTTGACGTACAGTAGTTTTTAACGTATATGCAGATTCCGCGGTGAAAAGTGGGAGTCCCAATTACAGAATCGAACTTGGACCCCATGAAACCCACACAGGGTCAAGCACAAGGATTATGGCTAATTTGCCGGATAGCTCTGATAATTTTCTGACATTTTATTTAGAAACCTCATTCTAGGCAAAATATTTAGCCATTCTGGAACTTTTGACAAGTACAGATTGGATTTCCACGTTAACTTTGATTTGTTTTAACGTTTGACAAGGACGTCCTCTGCCGTTAAGAGTTTCGTGTAGTAAACAGTTCACTATGTTCCGTCAATTGGTAAGTCTCGTTCAGATCCCCGATTCAAGAATGGTGACCTTACTTGTCAGTGAATAGGAATATTATTAATAAAGTTCTCCGTATCCTCAACGATATTATTGATATATTTTTTATTTATTTTACAGATAACATTTTTAAGCTGAACGACGCAATTCATATCAAGAAATGTATTTCAGTAATTACATACTCTTCACTATCTTGGTCTTGTTTCGTGTGGGTGCAGTAACAGCAAGTTTATGCGAACCAGGATACCATTATAGCTACTTCGAACGGGAATGTGTACCCAATCCAGGTAATTTTAATACAGATATTCACAAAAAGATTATTGATTTGTGGCAACTACGACGGCTATTCAAAAAGTTTCGAAACCGAATCTAATACACAAGCCGGGAAAAATACACATGCGACGACAGTTAGGATCTCTCAGAGTACTCTTCCGGTATCTGCATGCACTTGTTCCATTTCTCAATCTACTTTCTGAATACACTTTTGAACCCCCTTTTTGACGTTTAGTAGACTCATCACAGCATAGCTGAGGTCATCATCGGAATTGAATTTCTGTTCACGGAGCTCTTTCTTTAACTTAAGACAGTAGATAAAAGCCGCAGGGCGAGATGAGGTGAGTAGGGAGCGTGGGCAATGATCGCGACTTTTAACTCATCGACAACCTGTTGGGTGACATGAGCATGGTGGGTCGGAGTATTGTCCAGGCGCTAAATTCAGCCCGTTGTTGCATACAGGTCATTCCATATAAATTTAAGACACCTTTTCTACTACACCCTCCCAGATTTCTATGACAATTTTAGGTTATCGTTGTACACGTTGAAGATATTAAAAATTATTATTTATACATATTTTGACCCACTGGTTTATGTTCTATGAAAGTTCAAAAAATTAAATGTTCTGCGTTTTTAGGTTACACCTTCCTATACCTACCACGAAAATCATAATTTGGGTCGATAATGCGATCGTGAGATATAAAATATTTTCGTTATATGCTTGAGTAAGAAAACACATTAGCGGTTCACATTAAGATAAAAAAAAAAACTTTGGTAAACTTTGTTTATTGTGGTCATCGTAGTAATTAATGACTTCGGCCCGTCTCGAGCTGTTAAGTTTCTAAAATCCACAAATATCCGTGCCCCAGTAGGGATTCGAACCCGGAACTCTGGAGTTGCTAGCCTGACACCTCAGACCGAACGGTTACCAAGGTTGGCTCCGTATTTAGAATTTGAATCATTTATAGTTTTTAGCGTTAGGCATCTATGGATCATGCTGGAATAGGGAGGAGAAAGATTCAGTAACAAATTGGTCAGAGCTTAAGTTCAAGATTCCAACCCGATATATTGATGGTGTGACTGAGGAAAAGCCTATGTCCACATTAAGTTTATTTTATTATGAACTTGTATATAATAAGGATAGACACATGGATCTTGTTCGGGCACGTAATATTGGAACCGGGACCCGGACTCATATCTTGGAAATAGAAACTGAGGACTTGGATCTGGTTTTTGGAACCGGATACCCGTATACTGGATCGTGGTACCCGGTTTCAGGATTCAGATCCGGGCACCCGGTTCCAAGTATCAGATCCGAATCCTCAGTTTCGAAATCCAGGAAACCAATCCTATAGTTCCGGTTCCAATAATAAATAATATTCTTAATATGAACCTATTGTTTCTCGTCAGTCGCACCAGGCAAATATCTGGTTGGTACATGAAAGTTAAGCTCTAGCCGACTTCTTACTGCATTCTTTCCCCTCCCTATCCCAGCCTGAGCCATAGGTGCCTAACGCTAGAGGCCATAAATAATTAAAATTCTCAATACGGAGCCAACCTTGGTAGCAGTTTGGTCTGAGACGTCAGGCTAGCAACCCAAGGTTCCGGGTTCGAATTCCGACTGGGTCACAGATGTTTGTGAATTTTAGAAAATTAACAGCTCGAGACGTAAAGAAGTCACTAATTACTAAAATGACCCAAAAAAATAAAGTTTACCAAAGGTGCATTTGTCTTACTGTGGACCGCTAATGCGTTTTCTTACTCAGGCACATAACGAAAATATTTTATATCTCACGATCCCATTATCGTTCCAAATTACAATTTTCATGGTAAATGTAGAAAGGTATGACCAACATTTAAGGTTTTTTTTTTAAAAAAAATCGAAGGTTCCGATATTGAGAAAATCATTTTTTTTTTTTTTAATTTTTGGGATATAAAATTTTGTGCAACCCTGTTGAGTATCATATCAAATGAAATCTTATTACAAGAGATTTAAAATGAGCCCTTTACGAGGTCTCTAGCGCCATCCATTGCTGAGTAATAAGTAATTTTGTAAACTAAAAACACGGAACATTTGACTCCGAAATTTCATAGAACATAATGCGTCAAAAAATATGAAAAATAATATATTTTTTAATGTTCTCAACGAATGCTTGCAATAAACTAAAAATCATATAAATCTGAGAGGGTGAAGTAGAATTTTGTTAAAATGTTTGTTGATTTTACATGGAATGGCCCATACTGCAGACGCTTCTGTGTCGCAAAAGAATCTACTGAGATAGCGTCTGATCTTCCTTGCATGGTAATTCTTCAGTCTTCTCTTATTATGGACTCGATCATGTTGATATTGTTGTCTGCTGAGGTTGTGGATAGGTGTCTGAATCGAGGGGCATCTTCCACGATGACCAGATGTCCCTTACATTTATTCTTCTTCTCAAAACTTGAAGCATGTGACAAGAAAACAAGCGCTTGCGGGCTGCTTCTATCTTTCTGTGCGGAATTAGTGCAGGCGGACGTCTAATGGGTTATTCGTTGCTTCTACTTCGATTTTATATTGGCCTCAGTTCGGATATCACTGACAGGGTCACCGAGCTCTAGAGGAAGGCAGAATTAGTGGAAAGGCTTGTATTTTCTTTGTAATAATTACATTATTTTGATCTACAAGTACACACAATTTAACATATTTGATTTATTTATGCGAGGAGAGTCTCGAAACTTTCTGAATGGCCTTCGTAATTTAGTTTCTGGTTTTCTTCCCTTCCTATAATTTTAGCGAATATCATTCCACTATTTGTTAATACACATAGCTCCCGGAAGTTATGTATCCAGTTTTGACTCACTTATGTAACAACCTCTTCTGTCCAACCATAGATTTGGTAATTTTGAGTAAAAAATAATAATAATAATAATTCTGAAACTACTGATTTCGAAAAAAAGAAAAAAAAGATGGAGGTGTGTGAGGATGTATAAAACACTCCAGCAATGAATTTTGTTAACCGAGACTGTACCTTTTTGGCATGATGTACACTATAAATTAAATGTAGAACCTTTTGATATATAATACAGGGTAAGTCAAAATGATGTACCCGATTTCATAAATTTATTTTGTGAAATATGATGAACATATCTGAATGTAATACATGTGGTAAGAAGGGTAACTCTCAAAGTTTTTTTCAGTCACATCACAAGTGCTTTATGTGAGCACCTCGCGTAACACGACACACATCAAGCCGATAGTCTATCTCCTGCCAAACCTTGTGTAGTGTGTCACGGTCAATCTCTGCAATGGCTGCTGTGATGCGGGCGCGAAGGTCACCCAA
>JAGDQP010016289.1:23002-40883 GCA_022664845.1 Lepisma saccharinum | reverse complement strand
GATAAATTTAATTTAAATTTATCCAGTAAAGCCCTATATTAGCCCATTTACTCTCTCAGATCTCAGTGATATTGTTTTCTACTAGAATACGGAAAACAAAAAGAGATGCGTATGTTTTTCCCCGAACAAAATCTGTGGAGTTACAGGTTCTAAAAACAGTTGCCAAGGCTCATCTACTGTCATCAAATATGAAAATGAATGTCCTTTTCAAATATCAATTTCTCAGAGTCTAATTTAGGAATTTGCATGAAATAAAAAGCATAATATCTGGTGTAGTAAAAAGTAATCCATTATTTTTGTATGACATTGAAAGCTTGACTTACCATAGTTAGAATGATCCGATTTAGGTCACATATGCGCCGTTTTGTTGCCATTTGGAAGGTAATATCATGATGCCTCTCTCATAGAAGCCCTTGTCCCTATTGGCAAAAAATTGACAGTCGATTTTCACAAGCCTCTCTTGAAGCGAATTTTGCACCACCAAACGTGTTGGCCATGGTAATCACTCGGTGCCAGGTCCGGACTATAAGGTGGATGCATAAGAACCTCCCAACCAAGCTCCCGGAGCTTCTGGCGAGTCACTATCGATGTGTGTGGCCTGGCGTTGTCCTGGTGGAACACAATGCCTCTCCTATTGGCCAAAGCTGGCCGCTTCTGGGCGATTGCTGCCTTCAGACGGTCCAATTGTTGACAGTATAGTTCCGAGTTAAGGGTTTGGCCGTAGGGGAGCAGCTCATAGTAGATAATTCCCTGCCAATCCCACCAAACACACAGCAAAACCTTCCTGGCCGTCAATCCTGGCTTGGGCACCGTTTGCGCCGGCGCACCGCGCTTCGACCACGACCGTTTTCGCGTGACGTTGTCGTAAGTGATCCACTTTTCATCACCAGTCACCAACCGCTTCAGAAATGGGTCGCTTTTGTTGCGATTCAGCAGCGATTCGCAGATGGAAATTCGGTCCATGAGGTTTTTTTGCGTTAACTCGTGTGGCACCCATACATCAAGCTTCTTTGTGTATCCAGCCTTATGCAAATGGTTCCACACGGTTTTTTGTGCAATGTTTAGCTCTTGGGCAATCGAAACAGTGCTTACATGACGGTCGGACGCGACAATGTCCATGATTTTATCGACATTTTCGACACTTGGCCTTCCAGTGCGTGGTACATCTTTGACGTCAAAATTACCGGAACGGAATCGACGAAACCAAAATTGCGCGTGATTGGCTGTTACAGTATCAGGACCATAAACACTATTCACATTTGCAGCCGCCTGGCTTGCGTTTTCGCCTTTATCGAAGAAAAACTGTAAACTATAGCGTATTTTCTCTTTGCTAGTGTCCATTTTGACGCGCGCTCACACAACACTGAGTCAACTCATCACAACTATCTGAACAGTGTTTGTAGTACGCAATCTCATCGTTTGAACGCCATCTCGTTGAACCCGATCGGACTTATACAACGCGAGCTACAGATCACTGAAGCCATCTATTGGCAAAATAATGGATTACTTTTTACACCAGATATGTTATTCTAATATATTGCTCATAGTAATTTTGGTTTCATATTTGTCTATTGTTTATCAGATAAGTAATAATTTCGCGAAACATTTAATGGTGAGTAATACGATCAGAAAATATAATTTGTCTGTGAAACATCATCTCATTTTCTGTATTTTATCAAATTCAAGGTTCCAAAAAGAAAATGAGTTATAAATTACGTCACTATATTGTTCTGCAATCCAAACATTTGGACATATTCTACTATATTTTCGTTAGCACATATAGTTTAATGGTCAGATTCAGGGAGGCAAAAAAAAAAACAACATAAAAAGTGAGTTTCACCAATTCTTCATAAAAATTTATGAATACTAAGAAGTTGTTAAGAGTTTTGAAGTACATTATATTCGTTAAATTATTAAATAAATTTGGTGAATCGCACAAATATTCGTGACGAGAAAGCAAAAATTCATTAAAACCAGTTCTTTTGAATCACGGAAATATAAATCGTTGCCGTTTTACAAAAATTTCCTTTTCTTAGTTTTGATACTAATAACTGTTTAAGTGTGGGATTTGCTCCAGTTAAATATTCTGATAAGTCATTTATGTACAATATGAAAAGAACTTGTCCGAAAATTTAACCTTGAGGTACTCCACAACTTACTGGTTTTGGTTAGAAGTGTGGAGATCACTATTTCTATTGTATGTATGTGTTTCTCAACTATTTGCAATCTCTTTTCCAGATACGATTTAAACGAAATATTAGCCAGCCCTCGTATTCCATACCGCTCCAGCTTCTCTAGAAGCTTGTTATGCGGTACGAGAACGAACGCCTTCGTCAGGTCTAGAAATATCCCTACGCACTTTTCTCTATTATCTCTCGTGCACGTTCAACGTAGTTGAATATTGCCATTTCTATTGACCTACCTTATAAAATCCATTTTGTCTTGTTTATTACGTTAAATTTCTGTAGGAATGCAATTAAGTTCATAGCCGATCCAGGTGGTCGTGCTCGCTAGTGCTGTAGTCTGTCGACAAAAGGATCGTGGGTACGAATCCCACCTCGGGCATAGATGTGATTTTAACTTTGCTGTCAGTAGTAAGTGATGCAAGAACAAGTACACACAAGTTGAACAAGTAATAACAAGAACCCGCATAGTGTAAACACATTTTTAAAAGAAAAGATTGAAGAATTTTGGAGAATGGTGAAAGAAATGAGATCGGAATATAATTTTCTAGGTTCCCTTTATCGCCTTTCTTGTGTATAGGCATGACCTTTGCATGTTTCAATCGTCCAGGAAATTGTTCTTGCATTAAGGATGAATTCATTAAAAAGGTTAAAGGTGTCGGGATGTGCATTTGTACTTTTTTTTAATACTGCAGGGGGAATTTAGTCTATACTAGCTGACCGTTTGTTTTTCATTCTTTTGATAATTGTAATTATTTCTTCCGAGGTTGCTTGGGGTATATTGTATTATCGCAAATTTTAGTTTTCTTATTACTCGTGTTCGCTAGTTTGTTATGTAGTTACTTTTAATATGGTCTTTTATTACTTCATTATTGTGTTTAAGCTCGATGTTTCTCTCTATAACGTCGCCTTTTATTTCTTTTCCACATTGTTTTTACTTGTTTTCTGTTGTTCGTTGTGCATTTACTTTTCTGCCTCGACTACCTTCCTTTATGTGAGCTTATATTTTTTATAATAACTGTTAAATATTTCTGTATTATTGCCGGATTTCTTTATCTAAGACTTTCATATCTTACTGGATTGTTTGATACTTGTGTTAATCCAGGGGTTTTGCTTACAAACTAGGTTCTTGCATTATTTTACGGGGAAGGCTAGATTAAAATGCCTAGGAAGGCATTGCAAACCTCATACATGCAAGTGATCCTATATCTAGCCGTACTAGTGAGGTTGGTAAAAAGTTCGCAGTTTTTATTGTTAAATATTCTCTTTCACTGGTAAGGGTTGTTTGTGGAGTTTTGTTTGTTAGAGTTTAAGTTTGTGTAATTTAACAGTTTGGGTGAAGTGATCAGGGAATCCAGTACTTAGCACATTTACCGGGTTATTTGATAGTTTAGCACTTACGAGAACTTGGTCAAATGCATTTTCTGTGTTTTGTTTAGTATTTTAATAAAACCGGAAAATTTGAAAGCCGAAAAGAATGTTTTTTTTTTCATTTTTCGTTCTTCTTTGGAAAAGAAAGTTTCTTACTATTACGGGTTCCTGACAACAGTTTATGATCAGTAAATTAGTTAAAATGTTAGTTCATGTTCAAACATATATTTAGAAAAAATCCACAATGTGACTGCCTCTGACAAAGTTTTGAAGCATTATTTATATTTTCTCGGTCTGAGCGAAAGATGCCTAAGGGACAAAAGTGATTTGCGTAGTCCGGGGTAAGAGGAGTGGGAGGATGATATTGGAAATCAACTTGTACATGCAAAGTGGAAGGGATTTTCATGGTATTTTCCATTGAAGGCGGTATTTGTAATAAAACCTATAATGAGACCCTTTGGTACATTTCCAAGGAAAATATGATCAAGATGATACGAATTGATAGTTGAAGGAATAGTATGTACTCTTGTTTCAACTCTAGTCAATGGTAATTTTACAGTATCATGAGTCATGAAACTGTTTCAAGTGTAAAGCTAAATCAACAGAAATATTAATCCGGTGAGCACAAAGAACGTCTTCCAGTTTAACTTTAAATATAGAATTTACAGCTGCCATTAAACACATCCTTACTACTACTTTATTTATTTAAACACAAAAATAAATTAAAAGATAGAAATAAGAATACAAAAACTTAATGTGTTTGAGGTAAGGCATCGGGCTGTTAAAAAAATGACAGATCTTCGGAATTCCAGAATATCTGCCATTTAGGTTCTTGATGCCACCTCATTCTTTCAATAACACATTTTATATAATGGTACAAGGAAAAGAAAATAGCGACAACTAAAAGGTAACAACTACATGAAGAAAAAATTAAGTATGTTCCATAAGCAGATACAAATAAGTTTAAAATATGGAACACAAAGGAGAGATACAAAGCTTTGGTTGCTTGTATAGAGGAAAGGCATCCGATTATTCGAAAGATGGCAGATCTTCGGACTTCCAGGTCTGCCATTTTGGCTCCGGCTGCCACCTTACAGTTTCTGTAACAAAACGTAGATTGATGTAAGACTAAGAAAAAGAGAGATGAAGAAATATAATGACAACAACAAACAAAACTGACTGATTTAAAAGTATCTACACATATTGTGCTAGTATATAAAACAATGATTTGCTTAAAATTAACTTAGTTATACTATATGTCATGACCCAATTGTTTTCTTCAGTAATTGGAATTTTTCAATAATTGTGTATATTGGAATTTTTAAACTGAAATCTAGATCTCGACATTTTTTAATAATTTACTGTACATTAAGCAGCCTCTGAGGAGTGGTGAAGATTTGTGTCTTTCTGTTCTTGGAATTGCACATGATGATAAATCTCTGGAACAAAGATTACGTTTTCTAATATTAAGATTGTTTATAAACCATTTTTGATCTGTAAGCCAATACATGATATTTTTAATAATAAAGAAATCGCAAAAACGTTTTCTGAATTTGTTCTATTCTCTTTTGTTGTGATTGATATCTAAGTGACCAAATGACTGATGCGTATTTCAGTTTACTTCTTATCATACTATTGTATAATACACTAATACAATATATATTACTAAAACATTTAGCATTTCTGATTATAAATCCTAGTTATTTATATCCATCGTTAACTATGTGCGAAGTATGCTTTTCAAATGACATTAGAGTCAATACTAACACCAAGATCCTTAATAGAGCACACATGTTCAAGTTTTTAATTATTTATAGAATACGTAGTGTTGAGCGAATTTAGCCCTAGAGAAAATCATGGCAAAGCATTTTTTAATATTGATATTTTCAGGTCATTACTTAAGCCGCATTCATGTAGTTCATTTACGTCTATTTGCAGTTGTATAGCATCTTGTGAGTTTCTTATTCCCTTACATAATTTAACATCATCTGCGTACATTAGACACTTAGAATATTTTTGTTTCTGAGATCGTCTATGTACATAATGAAAAACAAAGGTCCTAGATTGGAGCCCTGGAGTACTGCTGTATAAACATTATGCTTGAAAGATACTGACTGATTGTATGTAACATACGGTCTTCTATTATTAAGACAAGATGAAAAAAGCATAAATAGTTGAGAAAATAATCCAAATTTTGATAATTTCTCTAATAATATACAATGATTAATCTTATCAAATGCCTTAGCAAAATCCAACTGCTGAGCCATATACGGGTAATCCCACTAATTTCCTATCAAATAATTATCACCATTATTATCAAATAAACACCTAACGACAGCCAACAATCGCAATAGTATTATATTGTGCTATGTCCCGGCATTATTATTTCGTTAAATATGCGCTAAACGATCACCTAAACTAGCATAGCGGCACGCAGGTGTATACTGTTAATACTTAATACTACGAATAACACCCATTTTGCTACAAAAGCCACGTAAAGTAAGTCGAGCGAACGAAGAAAATTTAAGAATTTTTATTATACCCGATGCTTATGAAGTTTGGCACACACCCCGTGTGCTCGCTTCCAAGGTAACTAGGTGCTTTTCGATCTTTCGCATGTCTGTGACTCGAAGATAATGTTATATTATCCGTTTCGAAAAATCTGTCTAAAATACGACTACCTAATCGTTTTTTAGCTAAGAAATGTGTGAATTCAACAAGAATAATTATGTTGGAAGGCGTCGTTACAATACTAGGAAAATAATCTCTCAACAAATTGCGTGCCCTACTGTTAAAATTAGAACCGTGTAACCGAATCCTGATTCAGGGAATAGAATCGTGTGTTGGAAATAAAAACAGAGGAACCAGTTTCATTTCTTGGAATCGAGCAGCGGAGCCGAATCATAAAATCAAGAATCCGCATCTTGTTCGGTAAATCCAAACCGTCGAAGTTGCTCACATTTGAATGTTATAACATGTTCCATGGTTCAAATCTGTCTAGCCGCTTATAATATTGAGAACAGAGCATCCAATTGAGCGATCCGTATTCTCGGTTTCAAGGAAGCGATAGAGAACACCGTTGCATTAACCATACCGGGTACTCAGTTTCAATTTCAAAGAAATTTGGCCCGATTAAAAAAAAACTGGTACTCTGTTCAAAAATTTTCAGGAAACAGACCCATTCACTAATACTTATTATATTCCAGTTCGTATAAAATATTCCTAAAGTAGACTCAGGGATTTTTCTGTAACAACAGGTAAATATTTGGATTGTACTTTTAGCCTAAGCTCTGGCCGACTTTTCTCTATATAATTCTGACCACAGATGCGTAACACTGAAGCTGTAAATAGAAATAAAATTCTTAATAGGGACAATAAGGACTTTTCTCTGCACAGGTACAAGCAATAAACCAAGATTCATAGAAATCTGAGATAGTGAAGGTGTGTTAAATTAATAAGGACTTACCTTGGAATAAATTGGCGTATTAAAAGAACTAAAGATGTCTTTCTAATTTGCAGTTTGGCTAAATGGATTAGTGTTAAGCATACGATGTACAGTTTTCCCCATTACATGGTTCTATTTCCACATGATTTACTACATTCTTCACACGAGAACTCTTTTGGGGTTGTGTGAGTTTTCAAGTGATAATCAAATAAATCATCACACTCTTCAAGAGCATACGTATGTAGACCAGTGTGAGTTACGAGTATTTAAACTATTTTGAAAGCCGAATGATTTGACACATCCCCACATGATTACGCCTCTGGCCTGTAAGTTATCATGTCCGTTAAAACGTATTTATATCCAAATGATCTACATTGATCATATGTATACGTTTGGTGGTCTGTGTGATTGATCATATAGGTGCTTAGGTTGGGTTTATGTCCAAATGATTTACCACACCGCTCATATTTGTACGCTGTCTGTTTAAGATGCTGTGTGAATGTCTGTTTAAGATGCTTTTCTTTACAAATAAGTTACCACACTGCCCATATGTATACGCTTATTTGCGTGTGAATTATCATATGAGTGTTTAAGTTGCTTCTACATCCAAATGACTTCCCACATTGTTCGCATATATACATATTTGGCCACCGTACGTATTCATATGGCAATTTAAGCTGCTTTTATGCCCAAATGATTTACCACAATGTTCAGAAACATACACTATAAGCCCTGTGTGAGTTATCATATGTCTGTTTAAGCTGCGCTGAAATCCAAAAGACTTGTTACGTTCTATATATTTAGCGTTTCTGTTCATTGTGAGTTTTCATATGTCTCTTTAGGTTGCATTTATGTCCAAATGAATTACCACATTGTTCACATGTATAGGATTGAAAGTATATGTGATTTCTTATATGAGTACCTAATTTGTTTTTATGGCCAAATGACTTACCACATTGTTCGCATGTATAGGATTGAAAATATATGTGATTTCTTATATGAGTTGTTAAGTTGCACTTATATCGAAATGACTTATAACAATGTTCACATCTGTAAGGTTTTACACCCGTGTGGGTAATAATATGGTTGTTTAAGCTTCTTTCAAGTCCAAATGGTTTACCGCACTGCTCACATGTATAAGCTTTTTGCCCTGTGTGAATTATCATATGTATGTTTAAGCTGCTTTTTCGTCCAAACGATTTGCCACATTTTTCGCATTTGTACGCTTTTTTGCCCGTGTGAGAAATCATATGTCTGCTTAAGCTGCTTTTCAAGTTAAATGACATACCACACTGCTCGCATGTATAAGATTTTTGACCATTGTGAATTATCATATGCATGTTTAAGCTGGTTTTTTGTCCAAATGATTTACCACACTGCTCACATGTATACGCTTTTAAGCCTGTATGAATTATCATATGAGTGTTTAAGTTGCTTTTACGTCCAAATGATTTCCCACATTGTTCGCATATATAAACTTTTCGGATCTTATGGACTATCATATGCAAGTTTAAGCTGCTTTTTTGTCCAAATGATTTACCACACTCCTCACATGTATACGCTTTTTTGTCTGTGTGAATTAGATTATGTCTGTTTAAGTTACTTTGTTGTCCAAATGATTTACCACACTGTTCGCATGTATACAGTTTTTGACCTGTGTGTGACACCATATGAGTGCTTAACTTGCTTTTATATCCAAATGACTTCCCACAATGTTCACATGTATACGCCTGTTTGGTTGTGTTGGTTATCGTATGAAAGTTTAAATTGCCTATTTGTCCAAATGACTTCCCATACTGTTCACAAAAATAAGAGTTCTTAATTTCTGATTGAGCATGTTTTACATTATGTTCGCTAACAGAATTCTCGGCAATGGCAGCTTTTGGTTTTGTACCTACGTAGTACGATATTCCTGCAGCTCGGATCGTGTAGTCCCTTTAACAAAGAAAACAATATAGAATTAAGACATGTGGCTTTGCATAACATCTAGGCATATGGTGAGTGTACTAGTAATGGTACACCTGCTAAAATGTGCTTGAAGTAAGCTCAGAAAATAAGATTTATTATATGTCAAAATTTGTTACCGTATTGGTGAAATCAAAAGTGAATGCTTTTAGGAAAAAAAGATAACATAAATGTCCTATATAAATTCAACTTTTCTTCGCGCTAGTTCATTTTGGTCATTAATCCTCAGGATTCAGTTCTGGACCACGCTTGGATATTTGCATTGCTTGGCGCACCATTGCATGGTTTCATTTCTTGAATATGGGACCATTATTAGTCATTCCTTCTCTCAGTCAGATATGCTCTAAAAGAAATGATTCACTTATCTTTTTTATATAGTATGGGTAGGGAACAGTGAATTAATTTTTATTTTTCTGTGCTACGTATTCAAATTCAACAAAACTTAAGTGAACGTTAAATAGCAAATGTTCAGTATTTTAAATTGAACATAACGTGCATCAGATGTCAAGATTCTTCTAGGGTTATATTTTATGATAAATTTTTATTTACATTTTGCTTGGTTCACAGATCCCTACTATGTCTAGGGAATATCACAGGAAATAACCACTAAACTGGTGTACACAGCAGTTTTGAATGGCAAGAGGTTATGCAAATAGTTAAAGGAAAACTTATGTATTAACATTTCAGAACAGAAAATTAACTAAGTTTTTGCCACTCTGCCAACTTTAGACTTATGGCGATTGAAACAGGTCAGTAAAACGTACTAAAATGATCTAAAATAGTAAAAAAAAAGATGTAAATTTTGATTCTACATGTGAAACCCCTGTTAGTAGCTGATGATATGGAACCAAAAGCACGTGATAAAATCCAAGTGCCTTGGCTCTTGTTATGCTTTCATCTTTTTATCGCCGTAATAAATAATCAATTTTGTACTTTAGTCACGTTTCTCCACATAAAATGCAAAATAAATTTAAAATGAATCAATCTCGAAGGAACTACAAATTTTCAGAATTGCGGGTACTCTAGAAAGTGACAACAACTTAAAAAAGAAAAATGAGTAAATGGCTCTTAGCACAAAAATACCTACACCTGAAAAGCGTGCCCGATTGAAAACGTAAAGGTAACTCGCCTTTATCCGCGGAGGATATCGACATATATTAATTTTTTTTCTAAAGAGCTGAAGGAAGTATAACTGTGGTGGCTGATCAGTAGTGACAACTGCTGCATGACCTTGCAAACGTAAGTTTTAGGTATGCTGCGCGACCTCGCAAGGTTATCTGGTATGAGAGTATGTGAACATTTAAAGAATTTCCTTACATTATTTTATGTGAACGATAAATAGGCAAACAAAAATTAGTTCCTTACCCCAATTGGACAAAGTTCAGTTTTATAGTTTATAAGTGAGTATTTAACAGAAATCCCTATTGTCTCACTAGCTAAAAATGTTCTTATCAAACAATTGCAGATTAAGCTGTTGCAGTGTTACCGCCTTATTAGTTTCTCTTCGTTAATTTCTGTTTGATGCTACACTACTTGAGAAAATTCTCCTGAAGGTGCATGCACGAAATTTACAAAGAATTCATTTACTTACTAACACTCACTCCAATCTACAGAAGAAGCTTCTGTCTGATGTTTAAAAGAAACACACACTATGTAAGTATATATGCTGTCAAAATACGAAAACGTATCATCACCGTGTAACCAGAAGGTACTACATCAACTTCAGCTACTTTTGAGAAGAAACAGTTTTAACGTTTGAAGTTCCGTGTATGGCCTGTATAAATTAATTACATTTCTAGTATTTTTAGTTACTTGAAAGTCGTTTTGTGAGATAGTACTTTTGGGGTTGATGCCCTTTAGTACAAGATCTTTGACTACAATATTAACTCCATTTTGCCCAAAAAGTGGACATAATACCTTTTGGTTCCAAACTGACGATAGGTAGAAAGCATGAAACTAATTATGATCTAAAAGTTATGTTAGCATGAATAAATAACTGAATTCCATGCGAAGGGAAATAATTATTTTACCTTACTTCTGGTGAATGCTGACCATCTCTTTCACCTCCTGTGTTCGCTAATTTCCGATTTGATTGAATTGGTCCAATCTCAGAAAAAGAAAGGCGCTTTAAAACAACAACTGGGTTCAAATACTTGTCTTCCAGTTCACGTGAAGCAGAGAATATTGATCCAGTTTGATAGGGATTTTCGGGAACATTGGAACCCTCAATGATGCCGGTAGATATTACATCATTTGCCTCTGCCAGAGGATCATTTCCATCAATGGAAGTACTCTCTTCTGCATATGAAGTTGATTCTGAGTACCTTAATAGATAAGTTTGAAGCTTAGGTCCAGATTCGACCTTTAATTTGGGAATCAAGTTTAACGACACATCATTAGATTCATCTACTTTGAGACTGGTTAAAGGAAGGGACATGATCTCACAATGAGATTTCAAACCACGATTGTCATTTCCATTTTTGTTTCCATAATTGGAAGAGGCAATGTCAGAATGATCTAAATGCCAGCTCTTATATTCTAAAGGTTCCGATTGAGACTCCTTCTCTAACAGTAAGCTTTGGAAAGTATCTGTTGCCTCATCTAATTCTAAAGAACTATCTTTATAGTGGTCCACATTAACAGACATAACTGAACGAAATGCAACCCCAACACCTTCGCTGTTGGCGATGTGTCTCTCTTCTATTGTGGTAAGGTTTTCAAACATCTCCCTGCTGCCCTCACTATACGTTGAGTTCTTCCGAAACCTCTACACTTTGACCTTTTCTATATCAGAGTGTCTCGTCAATATAAATGAAGAAAATTCCTGGAATAAAAAGCAGTATTGCTAGTTCTCGTTGTCATAATCATTCTGTAAACAGAAGAAAACTAAATATAAGAGATGTTGTTTCGAATACCAATAAAAACGATTATTAGAATAGGCAACACAGTTGCATTTGCCATGCAAATATATCGTGCCATGCGTGTATAACTATCTAATGAGAACATATCGAATAACTTAGGTTAATTCAACACGCAACTGCATTTTTACGCAACGAAAACAATATTTATTTCGAAATACACTTTATATGTATACACGCAAGAGATAGGAAGATTAGACATTACACAAAGAAACAACATTAACGAATAATTCTATTGGAGTCGATAAGGACTGTCACTAAGGGATGGTAAATGTGACAGAAAGGAACTAACTAAACTCATCTAGCTCAAAATTGTTTTTAACTCGTGAACCTTCATCTTGCGTATAATATTATTCTTTCGATAGGAATATAAAAATGCCGCTGTGAATTTGCAAGGACAAGGCATTGTTTACTTAGTCAAAGTGTCCTAGCTCAAAAAATGGTTACAATTCTACACTTACGATGCACGAAAACGCTTTCAGTGTTTGTTCTTTTGTAATGGTGGTTATTCGAAGTTTGTAGAAATTGCCTTCAGGACGCCATGCTCAGATGACAAAGAACACTCTAAGAACTCACGAAGTCAATTATATATATATGAGCTCCTGGTAGCGCACTCGACTTCAGTGCGAGCGGTCCCGAGTTCGATTCCCGGTGGGGGTTGAAAAATTTCGGTGTTGAGCCAGCATCGTGAGGACAACTGGGGAGCTGCTGTGAATAAAAGACAATGGCGATCACAGTGAGAGCTTCGGCTCTCCTCTCCCAACCCGTCTGTTAAGCGTGGGAGCAGTAGATCAACTCCTACATCCAGTAGTGAATTGAATATGGCTGTGATTTATTTATTAAATATTTATGGAATGTGATTTAATTATCCAATTTTCTTCAAAATTTCCATTGGATTCTTAGCTTATCAACCTCACCACTCCAGAGACGTCGCACTGAAATTAACTTCGTCTAAAATAAAAACTGATTACTAGAAGTACTCACATTTTAATTTATGCCGAATTTCGGTGATGTTATAGGCGTGAGGATGTTGAAAATCTATAAAATGTAAAACAATTTTAAAAATAAAGAATTTGCATGCCAATTTATTATTTTAAAGAATTTGTAAGAACCTTTAAGTTGATTCAATAAATGGTTTATGCGAGGTTATGTAGCTGAGTACTTGCTACTAGAATCGGTGTTTAACCCCACGGGAAGTCTGTAATAATCTTGAAATTCACACGCATCTCCAGTGATATATTGTAACAGGAGTAGTAACAGACCAGGTAGTAAATATGAGTAATCCGGAGTAAAAAGCCGAGAGAAACACATTTGTCATAGAGACTAACACGGTACTGACATCTACCTCGTGGAACACATGGTCAGCGATCTCGGTAGTCAACGAGAGTGATGCAAACCTGGCCAGCTTGATGCTAAATCTAGCCAATTTAAAAAATCATCCAGACACCAAAATCAGATCTTTTTCTACTTTTGACATCTAGTTTTAGCCACTTTCTAGAATTTCAAGACTAGCCAACTTCAAGAACTGACTGTTGGCAACACAGTTCAGGAGACGGCGCGAGCGAGCAGAATGGCCACGAGGGACTCAGAACGTTCAATGTTATAAGATGATTGGATGCTGCTTGTGCAAGAAGTCTGTGCGCGAGATTCGGACCTTCCTGAACATTCCTATGTCTACTGTCTCCGATGATAGAGTGAAGTTGAAAAGCGAAGGGACGTGCACATGGTACAACCAAACTGCGTGCGGGCCAATCTCAGATGCTGACTTCCAAAGAGTGTTAGAGTGTCGTACAGCATAATCGTTTATCATCCATACCTAGCATCTCATGAATTTCAAACTGAATCAAGATCTACTCCAAGTGCCACGCATGGCTCAGGCAAGTGTGAAAGCCCACCTTACGCGGTGTAGGGAACGTCAAAACTTTGGTCATAAACCGTTGGGAAACCGTTAATTGATGATTTACCGTGGTGTGCCCATGGTAAGGGTTGGTAACGATGGGTCGTCATTTTTCAGATATTGGGGTTCAAGTAATCATCCAAATTTGTGCATTGGTACGAAATAAAGCCATGGCAGATATGTCGTCCTAAAACAACATTTAACCGGGCCCTTGTAGCCCAAAAGGGTTAAATTGTTTTGATACAAAGAATTGATTTTATGTAACAAAAATATACTAATTTCCACATATTTGGGTTCGAATAACTATGATGTATTGGTACGAAATGATGCCATGTGGTATGGCCGTTTTGGCCATGAAAGGTTTTTGGACATTTTCAAACTAAAAACTTCCTCGGACCCCGGTTTAATGTTTGGGTGAACAAACATAACATTCTACGAGTTTTCAAAGACACTCAAACTCAACCTTTAAACTATTTTTTTCAACCGTTTTGTGCCCTCCCTAGCTGTACAAACTAGGCGGAAAAAATGTTACAAAGCTGACACTGACTAGCGTGCAAAAGTTGTAGAATGTTATGGTCGTTTGTCGAAACAGCTTGATCGAAAAAAATTTAGCCGGGCCCCGAAAACATCTTTATGTTGAAAACGGCCAAAAAGGTTTGACAGACATACTGTTATATTTGACATGGCTTTATTTCGTATTCATGCACAACTGTTCGTTACTATGCGAACCCCAACATGTGGAAACTGGTATATTTTTATTACTTAAAATCAATTGCTTGTAACAATTGTTTTACGACGACCATATGTGCCCTGGCTTTATTTCGTTCGATGACTAGTCGAACCCCAGTATCTAGGAAAAAGAATTTCGGCCCACTCTAGTGTGCGTGTGGCTAGTTTCAGGTATACGCTATTTACCAGTCTCTATAGTGTCGACTGTAAAATTCGGTATGGTAGAGTTACAGTTCAGGCATGTTTCTCATGGAGGGGGTTTAGTCCCCTTGCTGCTTTAAATAACAATCCTACACAAGATTAAGTTGACATTTTATTCACTTTCCAGATGATTACTATCGAATACCAGTTCAGGAATGGTTCAGCGCTCTGCACGAAATGACTACCATACCCCAGGAAACCTTCCTCCGCGATATTAAAAAATATGCCTGTCGAAGTGCAGCGCAAGCGATCTGGTAGTATAGACAGAGATTTACACTATAAAATGCACGTGAAAGTAATATGTACTCTTTCCCTCAACTAATTAGATTATATTTATCTGTTAACAACATTTCTTGAATAATATATTCGGAAACTAAAAAAATGAAAGATATCAATTTACAAAATACAGTAATTTAAAAGTTATAAAGGAAAAAAGTATAATTAGGGGTATTTTTAAATAGAAAAGAAGTATTTGAACCTCTAAAATAGGACATAATAATAATCAAACGACTATGTTCACTATATACTAACTATAAGGTGGTGAAAATATCAGAAGTTATTTTAACTAGCCAATATTGATAACTAAAATTGGGGTGGGTGGGGATAACCAAAAATCTATTGTTGTTTACCACAAAAATTTACAAAAAAAATTCAGTTCGTTTCCAAGTTGGTACATCACTAGCTAGGTATTTTTTAGTTGGTTTAGTTTATCCCAAATAAAAGAGACAACTGAACCTTAGATGCCTAGAGTCCATATATAATTTTTAATTTGAACGAGAACCCCTTGTACCTTATGTATCGTCGTTTCCACTAGTATTATATGATCCAGACAAAAGCCCTTAATATTCAGATTGTCCACTTGTTCAAAACACATAAATGTTTGTTTCTTTAACTATTTAGAAAACAAGAAACATAATTGAATTTTCAGTAATGTGCATTTGTTGCAACGTTCATACTTAGTACGTGAAGAGCAGGTCGGGTGGCCGTGCGGTCTACGGCGGTAAGCCAACGGCTCAAAGGTCCTGGTTTGGAGTCCCGGCTGGGGCATTGGTTTGTATTTTAACTAGGTGTAAAGAGCCGAATCGTGACCGGCCGAAGTCCAAAGTTACAAGACTGCCGCATATAAAATCAAGGTTTCTATGTGAAGCGTGTAGATAACTGCGCCACTCTATGCTGTTGCATAAATATCTGTTCGCTTTTCTCATAAATAAGAACGTTTATGGGAAGAATAAATAGCCATCTTTTATTGAAGTAGTAACTTTATGTTACTAGTTCTAGTGTTTTACAAAAACCGAAAGAATTGAACGCCGGAAAAAAACCCTTTTTCAATTTTCCGTGCTACTTTGGAAAGAACGTTTTTTTTTGTACTACTACGGGGCACATTTTATGATCAATTAATTAGTTAAAATGTTCAAAACGTAAATATTTAGAAAACAAAATCCGCAATGGAACTGCCTCTGACAAACTTTTGAAGCAATATGTATTCTCGGTCTGAGCCAAAGATGCCTAAGGGACAAAAGTGAACATAATTTTTCTCAAATGTACAAGGGTGCTAATGAGATATATTGCATTGCTAATGTAAATTGAAAGTTTTTTTTTTACATTTTTTTACGTAAGAACATTTAATTGTACTAAACCTAAACAATAAATGCATTGAATGTGATAAGTAATTAATGGGCAAAAAAAACAACAACAACAACAAAAAAAAAAGATTTTCCTATTTTTTCTCGAAAATTTCGTAGTGTCTTTCCCGGCCTTTAAAACTCTATTTCTAACAAACCATAAGCGAAATTTGGTGGACCAGTTTCCTTCACTTAACTAAGTTTATAAAAACGTAAAGCGAAATAGGGTTAACTATAGTAGTGACGTGCCAATTTTTAGAAATTTACAGGAGGAATTGAGATAATTGTGTGATGTTTGAGAGTATTAGAGAGGTAAATATTGATGTTGGTAACATTTGAAATGAATAATGATATAGTTTTAGTGTGTTTTGAAGATGTTTTAGGACGCACTGGATGTTGTGGCGGAAGGAACTATTTTGCGTAGAGTTACAGTTGTTGTCATGTGGAAGGCGGTAAGACAGTGTTGAAATTGTCATTGAATCGTATGGAAATGACGAGGGAAAGTGCATTTTGAAGGTTATTTAGCACAGAGTATTTATGTAAGGAAAGGAAAAGGCCCCGAAACAATTGTACACGACTTTCTAATGGAAATTGGGTGAGTTTACACGCCTGTGTGTTGAAGGAAAGTGTGAACATATAAAAATACATTTTGTAATGATACATGACCGCACCTAACCTTACCTAACCTCCACGTTCATATGGTCACTAATCTCAGATAATCTACAAAAAGTGCAAGAAAACAATTGTGTAAACCCCTCGCCTCGCATGAACACGTAATTTGTGTGTTTTAAGTGATTTTAAAATTGGTGCGTCACTACTATAGTAATGCAGCGAAATATAATAATATTATCGTAATATGTTTGTCTTCACAGTTGAAGTCTTGTGTTTAATACTCGGACATTTCACAACTTGAAAACTATGCCACCTGCACGCAACTACTCTATAGTCAATTCTATTTACCCTTGTACACTAACCTGCTACTGTATTATCTGTGTGTTCATAATAACCTCGTGAAAAAAGTGTGGGAACTTTCAATGGCGACGAGTATTTTGTACAACCTTCTCACTTCATACAAAATAAATAAACTTTGTTCAGATTATATCTAACAGAGTATAAGTGCAAAATTGTTTTATACAATTTAGATATTTTGTAATAACGTCACGTAAGATTTCCGTGAATATTAATCATAATCAATATTTGAAAATTTTAGAACTGTACTGATGAACAATAAGATGGAATAATTCTGTCACAAATATAATTAATTAATTGTTCATTGGATATATTCGTCTATTTTTATTTACTTACCTAACAACAAGAAACCGTTAGAAAACCAGTCCTTGATGCAGTTTGAAGTTTTCATAGAAGCGATCACAAATTCATGTCAAATGATGATATTGCGTATCAGGCGACCAATAAAAAAAGAAGCGTTGGTATTCATATCTCCCTAATTTTTATATCGTCAATCACCACAAGAATATGGAAAGCTAAGAATCTGGACAAGCATCTGGCGAAAGCAATTTAGAAGCAGCCAAATGCGTCCGAGATGTCAC
>JAGDQP010016289.1:0-16783 GCA_022664845.1 Lepisma saccharinum | reverse complement strand
CAACGCGAGCAGACACCTGTGTTTCTTTGATATCTCGTCTGAGGAAGGAGCCATTTCTGGACATGGTGTTGACATGTGATGAGAAGTGGGTCCTGTACGAAGCTCTACGGCGCCATCATTGGTTAACATCCCACGAACCGGTTCCAAAACAGCCGAAACCTACACTGCACCAGAACAAGGTCCTCTTGTGTGTTTGGTGGACTTCTCGCGGCATCATGCATCGGGAACTGCTACCAGCTGGTCAGAGCATCAATGCAACTATGTATTGTCAGCAGTTGGGCCGTGTTCAAGATAAACTCAAAACTCTGGAGTCAGCACTTCTCAATCGCAAAGGGGTCCTCCTGTTCCAGGACAACGCTAAACCCCACATGGCTAGGATGACCCGGGACACCATTCTACGCCTTGGATGGGAAACACTATTGCATCCGCCATACTCCCCGGACATTGCACCGTCCGATTTTCACCTGTTCCATTCCTTGGACAATCACCTTAGAGGACGCCAGTTCAAATCCCTAGTAGAGGTGCAAAATGCCCTTGATACCTTGTTCGTTTCACGGCTCACGAAGTTCTACCGCGATGGAATCCATGACCTTCCAGAACGTTGGCAGAAGGTCGTCGATGCTGGTGGGGACTATTTTTGATCTTCCAGGTACGTCTTAGGTGACATATCGATGTTCGAAGGTGGTGGGTGAAAAAGCGTCAGAACGTTCTTGCTTACGTTTATAGTAATGGGCTTATTCTATTGAGTCCCCGTTACGGGGAGTGATGCAGGCCAGATGGGCCTTCTAACAATCAATACAAGTGTTTATGTTATTTAGTAATAAAGTTAATAAGTGAAAAAGTGTACTAAACATAGCCTTTTCGCAACTGGAGCTAGCTTGTTATCTGGAGTAAGCGAAGGTGGCAAAAAGAATAATTAAAATGTCTAAATGGGGTATGAAGTCTAATCAGGGAAATAAAAAGGTCAAATCCAAGGGAATTCTATGGCAGCAAATGGAGGTATGAGGTGGAAGATCGGAAGCAGCGAGAGTGAAGAGAAGGGAAAGTGTATATACTGAAGAAATGTGTAACTTAAATATTATGCAATGAAATGTTATCGTGTACAAGTGTGTGGCTATATAGTGTAAAGTGTGTCCGTCGAACGAAGTCTTTCATTATCAGTGCACTCTTCACGCTTCCACTACCGAGAAGAACTTGCTAACTTCTTATAACTGTAGTGGAATGTTTGAATACTAATGGAAAGTCAAAGTTTGGAGGAAATTTAGTAATGGACTTATTCAATGATCAACCGTGAAACGAGAGTGTTCAGTGGAATTTTGAGTTAATTATTTTTAAAATTAACAAGTGCATTCTTTGAGAACAATCGGTGTTTCGGAGAAAAAAAATAAGATTATCTAAATAGACTTCGTTATCTCTATTCTGGTTTTACACTTGCGCCTTTTGTTTTTCTTTTTCTTGTTTGTTAGATCACTTCCGCTTTAAAAAGCCAATATGATGCTCTGAGAAAGGTTTTTACTATACGAGAATAATCATACTAACAGACTGAATCTAAAATGATGGGAAAGTATTTCTTTAATGATTGTGTTGAGTTTTACCTATTCATGTAATATGTTGTTAAACTTTGTCATTTGAAATTAACTCATTGATGGTTGTATACGTAATTTGGAGTTAATAAATACGTAATCTTGTTCAATAATTCTGGTAGAAAAAAGATTGTATATAGAATGGTCGGTGATACATTTTTTTTCTTTTATAACAAGGATCGAAAGTTCTGAAATCAATTTAAAAATACGAAACCGAAAGGTTACATAAATTTAGCTTTGATAGAATCCCTACAGGGATTCATTTAAGTAGTCTATTTAAGTAGTCATGCAATATGAATTCTCACTCAAAAGGAAAATAATCTTGAAGCAAACATTTGAAGTCACTCTTAAATTAATGGAATGCATTTTATAAGAAACTAACTGGTTTATATTTATGTCGTTAATACTTCCTAAAATTTAAATATTTCTACTGTTAAGAAAGTAATTTTCTTCTTTTGCTATTGAACGAAATTAATAAAAACTTTATACATTGCTCCAGCACGACTCAAATTTATATTGTAATTAACCATTTGTCTTAAACTCTTTCTAAAATTTCACCTCTTTTTCATTAGATAACACACATCATCAGATAGTTAACGACGCTGATACAACATTTAAAAACAAAATATTCCTACTTTAATTTTTAAAATTAACATAATAAATTGGGGACTATTTGTCGCAATTAAAATAATAATTCCTTCTATATTCCTCCCTCCTACTTATTCAAAATTCTACTTTTCTCCTTTATTATGAATTGGTGAGCGATTGTCAATTCGAGGAACCTTATTTGCAAGAAAAGATGAAAGGCAACGGAAATCAATGTTTATTTTAAAATTAAAATTGGATCGTTTGTATTGAGAATCACGCCACGCAACAGATTTTGTAGTATTGATTGCGATCCTAATTTGATAATTAACACGGGATAAGTGCGTAGAAGTTGCTGAAATAACGCACTTTTGGGAACCACGAACTTGGTGATTAGGAATTGGGATAACATCTTCCTTTGCTTTCTGGACCGGGAAGATAACTCTCCTTAATCATCTCTCTATCTATTTGCCTCTTTCCCAAGACAAGTGTGTAATTGTTTTGGCAACAAAAGTGCTTAATCGATCATCCTCTGAAATAACACAAAGTAAGATTCTTCGAAATTTTCGCATGAAAATCGGACAAACATAAAACATTATTGATACTTGGCTTGTTATGCCAGTGTGTGAACCGAAGTCGAACAAATAATATCTCTACGACAGTTATCAGGTTAGATCCACAGTAATTACTACAATCCTTCGTTCCGAGAATAACATGGATTAGTATCGTAATGTTCTTTTGATTTCTTTATGGTAGAGACAATTGATACACGGGAGTGACTTCTTCTTCTCCTTTGGGTGATCGGTAGTGGATCAGGAATGAAGGAAAGCACCGGTTGCGTAGTCAACCTGGGTGCCAGGAGTTTATACCAGTTGCGTAGCTAACTGAGTACGGGTTAAGTACATACCAATTGCGTAGCCAACTGAATATGCAAGATGACACTATTTGCGTAGCCAACTGAGTACGGACAGAAGTCTGGTTAAGGTAAGAGTACACACCAGATGCGTAGCCAACTGAATACCAAGGAGCGTTCCAGATGCTTAGCCAACTGGGAACGGAGGGAGGAGAGTAGCAGACCACCCGGGAGCGAGTGATACCTTTGCCTTGAGTTGGTCCATTTTACAGGTGATTTTGGGTGTGTGTCTTCGTTCTTCTCCTTTGGCGACCTTAGCTCCATCTGGATGTTACTTGTAGAGTTGACTCTCGTCTGCACCTATTTATGTGTCACTACTTGTTTACATCACTACTACACATGTTTGTCCTATAAATATGATTGCTGTGTTTACGTAATATCGACGTGTTCAAATTATACGTGGGATATTGCAGTATTATACACTTGATTTTCCGTAAGGTTCAGTATATCTGCCATTTATTTTCCAGTCAACTTCATTTAAAGGTTCAGAGTCATTTTGTTATTCTTTGATGATTGAAAAGATTTGGCCACTATTAAATGTGTTAAGGTTTCTAGTTGTTAGAATACGATAAACGTAATAATGGAAGTATCGTGTCTCCAGG
Organism: Lepisma saccharinum; assembly: GCA_022664845.1. Taxonomy (NCBI): domain Eukaryota; kingdom Metazoa; phylum Arthropoda; class Insecta; order Zygentoma; family Lepismatidae; genus Lepisma; species Lepisma saccharinum. The sequence continues at coordinate 13,100 of JAGDQP010016289.1, read as the reverse complement.
TCGAACTATCCGACTAATAAGGGAATTAGTAATAAAATAATTGCTAAAGAGAAACGGAATCCACAGTTAACGATCGACTATGTAAAATGACGTGACAATGGTAGTTTATATTACTCTGCAATTTCCCCGTACTATCTCTTTTAACAAAGGATCCTGATTTTTCTATAAATACGTAAAGACTTGAGGTGCAAAAGACTATAACCTAAATTCATGTATGTGTAAGATTTCCAGGTTTCAACTATCTTGGATTAATTATGATTGTAGAAAATTTACTATCTGTTTGCAATGTAATGAGAATAATGTGTCTTTCCCCCTCTAGATAAAAACTTTGGTAAACTTTATTTTTATACGGGACAGTCTAGTATCTTTGGACTTTAGCCTGTCACGATTCGCCTTTAGCTGTTAAAATCAACATCCATGACCCTGCCGGGACTCGAACCCTACCGAAGGAGACCGCTCTGCCACCTCGGCTCCCCCTCTAGATGTCTCCTTAGATAGTTTGACAACCTCACGAAACAATTATAATTTATGAGTGGATTAACATCTATGGATTGGCACCCAAGATTCTCTAGATAGTTTCCTTTCTGTTATCTTGAGAATCTGTTATTATTTATTATTGTTGTATTTTTACTATTAAATAAAACAAAAAAAAAAGATATGGAGATATAGATTCTATTCAGAACAAGAAATCTTAAGGTAACCTGGCTCTATTATTGATCATAATCCCTCCAGATATTTCGAAGCATTGAGATCAGCTGACTTGGACGTCTGTAAGATATTATTATTGCTTTTCAGGATGCTGCCCTCTATTGATATTTTTAAATAGGAATCGAGACGTCATCCAAATTTGCTCTACCTATGATCTACACCTGTTCTTAAAATTAACACAGTTATTCAATAACACTTGCAATAAGCACAACAATGTAATTATATTATTTTTCATGTGCGAAAGTCTTTGTAAGCAATGTCTTATTTATAAATGATAATAAACATAAATATTAATGTGTTAAAATTAATTAATTAATTAAACATTAATTAAAATGTTAATGGTATTTTGGAATATTTAGGGCAGTGTGCTCCTGATGCAATTAACTTTTAAGTTTCTGGTTTTCACTTTTTTAATACTTTCTGCAGTTAGAAAACTATTAGTCACAGGAGTTCAAGGATCTAATAAAAGGCTGTAGCAACGATGCCCAATGGTCACTGTTTCAATACATTCCTTCAAGATGACTGCATGAATTAACATCTTGAAAATATCAAACCCATGGGTAACTAACATAGTATTTTTTCTCTTCTCTTAATAGTTTCCAAGATATTGTACGTTATTCAGTCATATAGCACACTGTGTTGAACAGTGATGCTATCGGAGGATGCCATCTTAAATAGTGGTAGTTCCTAAGTGTGACAAGAATATTAAGAGGAATAATATCAAAACAGTTTTCATCTCAAATATAATTTATTTCAAAGTTATTAACATTAAAGAGAAAACAAATATGTGAGTGCAAAACGATATTATTCTGTCATGTCACAAAAGGTGAAGTACTGACGTTATATACGGACTCTCTTTTTGAATATGAGAGCTAGCAAAAGTCTCGTCAGTTATTTTTCTCTTAACCAGACCATACTTAAAAGTCATCAACGATAAAAATGATTAATACCCAAGCTTGAACGTGTTATATGACATTATTCACTAATATGTCACAATATAATGAACAATGGTGTTAGTGGTGGATTCCATCTTCGATTGAGGACATTGCCGGAGGTCGGGCACGAACCGCCGTGTTCGGTTCTATATGTCCTGCAAATTTCAAGTCAATATCTCTGTTCGTTAGCTTGGTAGAAAGAAAAATATTCAAAAGTTTCCGCAAGTAAACACTGTCGTGCGTCTTGCTTTCGGACCCTGCTGGCGGACAGAACATTAACTCGACTATGATCAAGTTTTGTTCATGGTTCCGCAATGTGTTTAATGTAGATTTTCTTCACATATGTTCCGTCAGAGGCCAAACAATTACACAGTGCGAGAGAAACTTTGGTCTAGTTAGATCACACATAAAAACAAGTGAATTAGAAATAAGCCAGTCAATTTTCGATTGAAACTGAATGGGAGAAATTGTTGCCATAACTAGAATGGTGTGGAAAATATTTTTGGCGACTATTTAGAATCCACGATGGCGACTTTTTCAACTTGTTGTAATATTTTTCTCAACTGTTCTTGATAATACACATCTTTGCCAAAGTTAAGTCCATTTTGTATCCAAGATGGCGTCTTTGGAGACATTTTGTAGTAGTTTTATAAGTTAATGGTGATGATGTATGGTCATACCAAATTGCGTTTTTTTATCTCCAGGAAGTTATGCTGTGTATTTTATAAAAAAATTATTGTGGCGGGCATTTTGGATCCAAGATTCAAAACTTTGAACTCTATCAAACTTTGAACTCTTAGTTAACAGTTGTCAAACCTGATTCTATGCGCTTTGTACTGGCGTCAATGACATAAATATTCTTTCACAAAACTTCTTTGTAATATTCAACCTAAATCTTTACCAGCTGTTTACCAAAAATGCGTTCTTGCACTATATACCCTTCTTCCGGTAATGTCCTGAATTGTAGAAGTTTCCCAAGGGTACAAAACGGAATCTGCCGTTTTCATCATAACAATTGTCTACTTCAAAGTAATCAACGATAAAAACACTTACACCAAAGTTTGTGTATGCTATATCACATTATTCATCTATGGAACATTGCATTGAACGGTGACATTACTGGTGGACTCCATCTTGAATTGTGGGAGTTCCCAAGTGTGACACACTGCCATTAGCCGTTTCGTCTTAAATAGATTAATTCAAAGTTACTAACGATAAAAAATACTTAACGCCAAAGTTTAGGTGTGCTATATGACATTATTCAGTCGTATGGCACAATGGATTGAAGATTGGTGGTATCAGCGGACGTCATTCTGAATTGTGGGTATTGACTACGGGTGACAAGGTGCCATTATTCATTCTTGTCTCAAATAGACCATACTTAAAACTTTTCAAAATTAAAAAAATGATACAAAATTTTGGGTATGACTCCTTGACCGCCGGACTAATATGTTTGCTTGGTATTTGTGGATCTACACAGTAGATAGAAATCAGGTGTACGTGGACTGACTGTCCGGTGTCCTATGAATATTTCAAAAATGTTCTCTCGAGGACTGTTACCGGCAATAAATCCTACACACTAGGAGGCATAAGGTTTTCGAATTTAACAGGTATCGGTCAAAATAGAACGCCTGGATTGCTTAATTTGTACTACTGAAACTTACAACTAACACCACCAGAAGCTTTAGTCAAGCGAGGCTTCCATCTAATCTTGTATCCATGGTTATCTTTGAACATTCAATCCACACAGGCTCCAAACACCAATTCCAATCCACCTGCTTTTGTGACCCAATTGCAATGCTAAACTTACCTAGATAAATCAAATAATACATTTTTCAATCCGATCCACACACAAGATCAGTATTTTCTTCCAAACCCAGATAAGAATTTCAGCATGCCTCTAATATTAAACACATCTTGGTCCGTACGGATCTTTCGCCACATCCATTACCAATCTGAACCCACAAATACAGTATACATGTTGGATCTATCCCGTCTCCATCAGTTCTCTCACGGCTACTATTAATGCCTTCTATGGCGATAGAGAAAGATTCAGCGTGAAGCTGTCCTATTACCAGCCATCGCTACTTTAGCATTATCAAGAAACCTAGATGCTCAGTCTGCTTACACACACAGGCACACAACAAAACCTTTGTTCTCACTTTCCGTGTTTCTGCAGAGCATATACGGATCCTTAGGTTCAGTATGTCAACATGTCTCCTGAAAGAAATTTTACATTCACAATTTGAACGCAAAAATAAAACCTGTACCGAAACTTTCCATCTCCCTACTGACGCTCCCACCTTCTTTTACAGAACAGACAAGTCCAGCCTTAAAATTACACATAATAAGCTAACTGTTCCAAGACTGATGCCTCGTGCATTAAGCTTTAGTGTTCTCTGTATGTGGTGGTACTCGTTGTCTTACTTATCATTATGTTTAGGTGCCGCTTAGGAATGATCATTACATAAATTATTCAAACCAGTTATTGTTACTACTCGTACCAATAACTTCCAAACAATTTTCTACATTTATTTGCCATGGGGACAAACGATGAGAATAATTTAATGTATTTTTCAGATTTGTAACATTGCAATTCTAGCTTGGTATATACTTTGCTACTCGTAGTACCTTGCTTCAGAGGAACAGATATTTGGTAGATGTGCCAACTACTGGACTCGGCAGTCCCAATAGTTGGGACAGCTCTTTAGTTCTCAAAACGTAAAATTTACGCAAGTGCGAATAACTTGTCATGAACTGGTCTAAATAGTGGTTAGACATTGTCAACTGGTAGTGGTTTCGCTTTTTTGAAAATATTAAAAAAAATACATAAATTGTTATTGTTTTATTTTAAAAATTAATGTCGGGAGAGATTTAAGAGTAAATAGGTAGCGATAATCAGAAAAATAAATTCAGAACAGATGTGCACTTCGAGTTTCAAAATGGCAGTCGTCTGAAGTACCAATAACTGGTACGTTTAGCCAAAGTGTGATTAAATTGCGATACAAACTAAGGTAGTGAAAAGCAACGCGGAAATGGTAATCAGTAAAACCAGTAATTACTCTTTTAACTTCCATCAGTATCCATCTTTCTTCCATAGCACCACCCAGATAATTATACATTATCTTCGGAACACGATAAGAGGTAATAATTCACTTTCTATTTCATTGATATTGGGTTTCTTAGTTAAATGATGAACAACGACAAAAAGTAAAAAAATGTTGCTTGATGATTATAATCTTACGGAATTAATTCCTATTATTTTAAGGAAGCATCAAAGTTAAAAACCAAAACATTTATTGTATATTTGTTTGTATTAACCAAACGCTCTAAGAGGTGGGCTCCAATGAACACAAATTTATTTATTATCTTTTTAACATTTCCAATTCCGTAAAAGGTCTAAAAAAGTGATATTATCCTGATAGGTATTTCAACGTACTTGCTTCATTCTTAATCTTTGTCCTGTTCCAGTTATAATGCAAATAATGCGTTGTGGGCCTCGGTGACCCTCCTTGGTAGTAGTAAGGGGCTATTCACAGAATACTCTAAATGTTTATATGAAATATTGTATGAAATAAATGTAGTTTTTGAAGGTGCCTTCGTGCATATACTATACTTCATAAAGGGGCTTTTGATCTTATTCTTTCTTTTGTAAAAAAACAAATATAACAATTGTGCCGCAGTTACTAAAATGTCACGTACAGAACTATATAGATATAGTTGGCAACACTATATTTAGAAAGATGGTAATAACACTGAAGAAATCTATGTAATGTCTTAGTCAACCAAAGTTCATAACAGACACTACGGGCCTCTCAGAGCTCCCGCTCCCTTGATAATTGATGCGACCCAAAATAACTGGATAATGTTATGGTTTAACTAAATATAAAATGGAAATACAATATAAAAGCATGGTAAACAGGATAATCTCAAGCGTTATAGTTGGGGAATTTCTTGACAACAAATAAAGTATTTGACATTGTTTAGTTGCATCTTACGCTACAATAAACTAAACATTAATAAAAGATTTGCATATCTAAGTGTCTCAACGGTTTCAAAGGATAATAAAATTGTTTCAACTGAACTTTAAAATATATTATGTAAGCCTATTGTAAGTGCAGCATATTCAGTTGAGGTTTATTAATATTTCCACCAATAACTCAGAGCATTGCCATACTTTATCTCAGGACAAACAGCAGATGCACAATTGAGATATACTTGTCTATAACACTTGCGAATGCTGAAAAATCCACATCTCGAATCTGTGATTAAGACAAAGGTGCTTAAATGTGAAACTTTATTTCTGTACTCTTCCACCAAGCAACTACACCCATTTAATGAACAACTTATCCTATCTAATCGTACCAATGTTCATTGCACGTAAATAATCTAAAATGTTTATTGTTTAATAATTAGGAACACACAGAACATAAAATATTCGACGAATGATACGAAAGCTATGATAAGAACTAGCCAATCAGACGTATTGTAAACTGGTTCTAGTTCACCTTAAGAAATTACTATTTTAAACCTTATTTTAATGATAGCATCTTATTTGATGCTTTTTATCACAAATTAATATACAGTGTTCACATTTCATCCCAACACAGTTTAGTGATTGTAGTTTGGCCTTTCGCCAAAAGATCCTGATTGCAGTTATTAATAAGAAACAGCTTTCATAATTTGGTAATTTATTACAAAAAATTCTAAAATGTTTACTCCTTCGTTACCCATAGACAGTAATCTCAAAACTAATCTACAAATAAATTGTACTATTGAAACTAATTTCAAGTGATATGCTTAAGGAAACTGAAATTTCAACTCAAAGAATGAGTTATTATGTCGTGGGACAGTTGGTGGACCTTAGTTTTTCCGATGTACACGGAGGAAGTGCCTAATTCATAGCTGATATCATACGTGCTTCTAACTCTGCTCTACTATACATATGAGTGCGAATGTGAGACTTATTATTTTTATGTATGAATAGTGAGAATGACGTACAAATGGTTGAGTGAGGTTCGCAATAATCTAAATTGGAGTGAGGTTCGTAATTATGCTTTGAAAAAGGTAGACTTCTTTCTTTTTATTTCCTCGTGTCCATTATTGGATCGCTGTGTTTTAATTACATATGTAAAATTAATGATAGCCACTGTATCTGGAATGAATTGCTACATAATTCACCAAATACGGATAAATTCATTGATATATATATATTATGATGCAAACGTTTTATTCAGGTTACGTATTCACATAATCATTCGTAATCGTCAACTAGAAAAGAAATGATTCACAACACTCCAAGAACGGTAATTACAATTTTGATACACCATGTAGTCTCGGTTGCTTTCTACGAAAGATACCCATTCATGTTCCGTAGGGAATTTCCAGAAAAGTCTCGAATTGATAAATATATACACATTAAAAGTATAAACAATAATATTTTCCAAGATGCATTTTGTCAAAATCACAATTTTCTAATGTACGTAAAACCTAAATTAGTAAATAGAACGCAGAAACTTCAAATATCTTTGTCCTGTTCCAGTTATAATGTAAATAATGTGTTGTGGACCTCGGTGGTCCTCTTTCGTAGTAAGGGGTATTCACAGAATACTCTAAATATCATATATGAAATATGGTATGAAATGAAATGTGGTTTGAAGGTGCCTTCGTGCATATACTATACTTTACTAAGGCGCTTTTTTGTTATTCTTTATTTTATAAAAACAAGTATAATAAATAAGCGTTACTAAAATAAATAAAAAAATGTCACGTACCCAACTATATAGTTAGAAAGATCGTAATAAAATAGAAGAAAAGTATGTGCTGTCTTAGACAACCAAAGTTGATAACAGATACCATTAAATAGTTTCCGTGAGAAATAATGACATTTTCCTTGTGTCCCTCAGAGCCCCACGCCTTGGTCATTGAAGCGACCCAAAATAACTGAAGTTTAACCAAATAACAGCAATGATAAACAAGTACGATAATCTCAAGCGTTATATAGTTGGCGAATTTATTGATAACAAATTAAATATTTGACATTGTTTAAGTGCATCTTATGCTAGAATAGACTAAACATTAATAAAATATTCGCATATGTAAGGGTCTCAATGGTTACAAAGGTTAATAAAATTATTTCTACCGAAGTGTAAAGTATATTCAGATTAGTGTAATAATATTCAGTTGTGACTGATTAATATTCTCAGAAATAACTGAGAACGGCAAATGCCCAATTGTTTTATACTTGTCTATTACACTTGCGAATGCTGAAAGACCCACATTTCATGTCTATGATTAAGACAAAGGTGCTTAAATCAAATTTAACTTCACTACTGTAACTTTATTTCTGTACTCTTCCACTAAGCAACTATACCAATTTAATGGACAAGTTAAGCTAAATGTATCTAATCGTACCAATGTTCATTGCACGTAAATAATCTAACACGTGTATTGTCTAATAATTAGGAACACACAGAACATAAAATAATCAACGAATGATACAGAAGCTATGAAAAGAACTAGCCAATCAGACGTATTGTACATTCGTCCTAGTTCACGTTCAGAAATTACTATTTTAAATTTTATTATAATGAAAGCATCCTATTTGATGTTTTATGTCATAAATTAATGTACAGTGATCATATTTAATCCCAACACACAATTTAGTGATTGTAGTTTGACCTTTCACCAAAAGAATCTGATTGCATTTATTAATAAAAAACAGCTTTCATAATTTGGTAATTTATTATAAAATAATCTAAAATATTGAGTAACTCCTTCGTTACCCATAGACAGCAATCTCAGAATCCACATAGAAATGAATTGAACTATTTAAATGAATTGTATTTGAAGCTGATTTTAATTGCTATCTTAAGGAAACTGAAATTTCAACTCTAAGGACGAGTTTCGCTCTCAAGAAGGTGGACTTTTTTTTTCTAAATTCCTCATGTCCATTATTGGATCGCTGTGTTTTAATTACATATGTAAAATTAACGATAGCCACTGTATCTGGAATGAACTGCTACATAATGCACCTAATACGGATAAATTCATTGATATATATTTTATGATGCAAACGTTCTCCTCGGGTTACATATTCACATAAACATTCTTAATCGTCAGCTAGGAAAGAAATGATTCACAACACTCCGAGAACGGTAAATACAATTTCGAAACACATCGTAGTCTAGGTTGCTGTCTACGAAAGATATCCATTCATGTTCCGTAGGGAATTTCCAGAAAAGTCTCGAATTGATAAATATGTAGATATTAAAAGTATAAAAACAATATTTTCCAAAATGCGTTTGGTTAAATTTACAATTGTGTAATGCATGTAAAACCTGAATTAGTAAATAGAACACAGAGACTACAAATATCCGAACAAATATCCAAGAATAATGAAATAGATATACAGAAAAATAATTTCTGAAAACTTTCTGAATATGCTGAAACAATCTAAATCTAACAGAATGAGCTTATAATCAGTGGAAACAAAATTCAATGAACCTAATTTATTAGACACAAGTGATTAGTAAGTACTTAGATTATGCATACGCATCGTTACAGCAAATGGGGAGTGAATAGTAAAACACATTTTAGTCATCCTTCAGCATCAGCGGTACATTGAGTGGAAGTAATAATTTTAGCTAGATGTACACAGACTGATTCAAAAGCGACAACGACGAATATATGGCCAATTAAAACAAACTACCCTTTGACACACTTTAGAGCCGATGGACTCTCCTTCTGGAATATTTCAAGTACAGTACTGGCAGCAATAACCCACAAAATGCGCTAATAAATTCCATTCGTAATCCAAAATGATCGATTTCTTTGACATGATAGCAATTGACATAATTACGGAAATTTACTACCCTTTGATTTTGTTTCAAAATTTGAACCGGTCTGTATCTTCTGTGCAAGTTGTTGTCCTCAACTAAACTGGGAGGTAAAAGTTGCCCTCTAGGTTATAATCACAAAGACATACACATGCTGAATAAGTAAAAGATGTTCATTGTTTGTTCCAAATATGTAGAATAATCGTTTAGAAAATATCAATTTTGATTTCTCTGTGTACGTGGAGTTTTTATATTTATTGGATTGGGACTCCACCACAAAAACATGCAAGATATCGGTTGTGTATAGCATAACTGGAACATGGCGAGGAAACTGGAACAGTACCTGATAACCGGGATTGTTAGGCCAAACGTTTCTGCCACTAACTGGGAGAAAACCCCTGAAATCCTCTTGGTAGGCTTGAGGGAAACCGACAGGGGCGTAATATCCAATCCATACGTTCACGTCGTGGGGCTTCTAAGTACCCAAGCAACTATTTGATTATCGAACATGATGTGTTGATCGCTAATCTGAATTAGCAGCTTGGTGAGTCAAATGTGTTTCATTGCTCCTTTCTTATCACATTATGTTCAAAGTAAGGAAACAGCCTCGCAGGACACATTACCCAGCTGGCAACGACAAGGACCATTCCTGCAGGAAGTCAGAAGGTCGAAATGTCAGAGTTTGGACTCTAGGCTGCCGGAAAATCGAACATTGCGACTCTGAACTGTCATGGACTTGTAGGAGAGGAGAAATTAGAGGAACTGAAGAATGAACTTACAAGGATTAAGTGGGACATCATAGGACGACCAGCAATGAAAATGTAAAAAAAAAGGTACATTTGGAACTATAGTGAAGGAACACGCATTACTCAAAAGGAATAGAAAACGGCAAAAGTTAGGCATTGGTTTCACAATAAATAAAGACCAGACAGAATCGCACGGTTAGTAATAAAGAAGAACAAGAGATACAGTATGGAAATTATATACGTATATGCATTAAATACGTCACACCCAGAGGAGGGAACGTAAAGCCTATAAGATGAGATACAGAAGATTTTGGATCACATAAAGCAAATCTCAATAAATAGAAATGCAAGGAAAAACTTAAATGCGAAAGTAGCAACTAAGCAGAATAGTGAAACGAAAGTGCAAAACATTGGATTTAGCAAAATAAACAAGGGAAGTGGGTGGAATTCTCAGAAGTCGCCAACAAACTGTTCCTTTCTGGAACATATTCAAGAAGCCTCCCCAAAGAAGTGAACATGGAAAGGCCCAAATGGGACCAAATACGAAATATATTTTTATCGGATAAATTTTTCAAGACATGTCTATTCTGAATAGTTTCAAAATCTCTAGTGATCATAGGGTGCTAAGAGTTACGTTGAAACTAAATACAAGTCTTGAGAGAAAAAAACTGATCAAAGGAAAAACAGTTTTAGATCTGCCAAGTATAGGGAAACACAGACAAACATTCGACATAGAGGTAAGCAACAAATTCAGTGCCTTGGAAGAGTAAGAAATTCAAGAACATAATAATAACATAAATAAAATACTTACGCAAATAATAAAATGAACAGCGAAGGAATAATAGGCATCAAAAAGAAAAATGTTTAAAATATTTGAAGAAACTAAACGCTTGATGAAGGAGAGGAGAGAACTGAAAAATTAAATACGCCATGGTCGGGAGAATTGATGATTATGGAAGTAAGGGTCCCACATTACCATCCCGAAGAGTAATAAATTGCATTCGTGGCAATGAAATGGATGTCTTCTTTTTAAACTAGGCCCCAATGAACGTTGTTCGTAAGTGCTAACACAAGGGTTCAAGTAACACCATGGTGTAAGTGTCTTCCCTCAAGGTGTTCTGAATATAATGTAACTCTTACAATAGTTCCGGCTCTCCAATATCGGTGCCAGGATTCCCCACGTTACATCGGTAACGTTTAACAGACTTGATTCTGATACGTGACCGCACATCACTGCTACCAAAGTAGGAACATCACTTGACCTTGAAGAGCACGAAGATAGATTACTTCAATTAATGAAGTTCCACTACTGCTCCACTCAAAATACATGTGACAGAAACAAACACACCTTGCGACATGACACATCCATGTGAATCTACACTATATCGGAATTAAATAAGAGATATAGACGCGGTTTAATCTGCTACGGTTAATAGCGTGAATTGCTCTTGCACCAGTGTAATAGGACTCTTTAAACCTGTAAATTGTTCTATAGGGTAATACACATACAAATTATTACGACGATATCATGAAAGGGGACAACGCCCTCTCCTAGACCTACCAAAAGACATAACTGAAAGTGATTACTTCTTATAAGATTTCGTTGTCGGTTTTAATTCACTTTGTAATACAAACTAGCACCCACAAGGAATAGTACAGTGAAACATCAGTATAAACACCAAATTCATGGGAAGGTTTGCTGGGATCCAATCAGCTATGGCATTTTTACTTGAAAAAATTGGAGCACTTGTAATACGTCATGGTTTTCACTTACCACATTATCTGATCTTTGTTGTTAAAATTACATTTCTATCAAGTAATAATTTAGCAAAGAATAAATAAAAAAAAAAACTTATCATTGGTTTATATATGCATGATCCGAAGAATTACCAACAATAAAATAAATAAAAAACAACAATACAATTCGGATTCCCTGATATCCGAATATTTATGTCAGGGTTTGTGAAAAAAGACATTGCAATCATAAAATAGAACCATTATTAATTTAACCATACAAATGTTGATAATATTACAAACTCATACTATTATATCAGAAAAATTCTGGTTTAATAAGAAAGTATGATATTAATAAGCCTCTGACATTTATTCTATATTTGTATTAGCAAAATACGCACTAAGATGACATCTTTGGATTAAACGCCATACCAAAGTTGTCAAACGAACATTCTCTTACCTCTGCTGAGTGAATTATAAAATAAACATTCAGATGATTGTATACCCAAATTAATCACTATAGCGGGCACATGATTATTTTTTTTTACATTTGAATTTATTACGAAATGTACATTCAGATAATTCTAGCGAGCAAAAGATTTGAGCAGATCAGTCACACATATATTTTTTTTTACCACAATGAGCTACTTATATTGAGTCTTCAAATGGCATTGATTCCCAAATGTTAAACCACATGGGTTGCATGATTATTCGTCTACACCTGAATTAGTTATCAAATGGGCTTGAAATTTCTTTTATACCTAAACGACATACCGCATTGATGAAATAAGTATTTTTTTTTATGCAAGAGTGAGTTACTCAATGGCGCTCCAAATTGTTTATATTCTCACATGATTTGCCACACCAGGGACACGATTATTATCTTAGGCCAGAATGAGTTACCAAATGACTCTTCAGATTGTTTTTACTCGCAAATACTGCACCACATTGTTCACACGTGTATTCCCTTATTCATGAGTGAGTTACCAAATGCCTCTTCAGATTACCTTTATACCCAAATGATCTGCCACATTGCTCACACGTATATTCTCGTATTCCTGAGTGGGTTACCAAATGACCTTTAAGATGACCTCTATCTCCAAATGATCTATCACATAGATCACAAGAGTATTCTCCTA
>JAGDQP010016288.1:19244-40888 GCA_022664845.1 Lepisma saccharinum | reverse complement strand
CTAGTCGGTAGCGCGCTCGACTTCAGTGCGAGCGGTCCCGGTGCGGGCTCAAAAAATTCGGTGTTGACCCAGCATCGTGAGGACAATTGGGGAGCTGCTGTGAATAAAATACAGCGGCTATCACAGTAAGAGCTTCGGCTCTCCTCTTTCAACCCGTCTGGTCAGCGTGGGAGCAGTAGACCAACTCCTCCCTTCGTGGAGAGGCCTCATCCACTAGTGGATTGAATATGGCTGTGATATATATATATATATACGTGTGTGTGTTCGTCAAACGAGAAAATTTACCTCTATGTCGTGTCGAATGTGTTTTATTTTTCTTACAATTAATCTGATAGTCGCTTAAGCACTGTGATCTCTTTTCAGCTTAAATTTGCTATCCAGTGTTTTCCAGTCTCTGCAGTGTAATTGGATATTTAATGTAACGAGTTTGAGGAACAAAATACTGAAATCGATTCTGTTTGTTTCTGAGAGACCTGCCTGGCTTCTTGTGTATATTGGAGCTGTATAACGCTCCTTCAGTCAATAAAGTGAAAGCAAGTATGTGAATGAAGCTTGGTCCACTTCACATATTATCCAATTATTTCCCAGAAATTACTCCAAAAGGATGCTTGCAAGAAACAGTATCATAGTTCAACACTAGCAACAGGAGACAAAGCTTTGCTGGTTGCGTAATTCTGAGAATTCTTGTGAGTTGGTCGCCGATTCGTACAGATAATTGGGAGAAAGGGCTCAGTGGAAAAGGTCACGTTCTAATGGAAACTCACTCTCTACTTTCGATAGGACAGTTTTTGTCATCTAGCGTCTCCTCCCGTAATGTTATGTCTGTGGTATTCATTTTAGAACAAAAAGGGGACATGCCACGGGCATACTCATTACGAAACAATTTGCGTTAGAGAGACGATTTGCATTAGGATGTGACATGTGCCCTTTTTCTACTTAGACTCTCAGTTGTCACCATAAACAGTAGAATAAAATATTTGAGAATAAGCTAGAAGTTAATATTCCAGTATGCTTTAGCCAGCAGCTCTGATTGCTCACTTTGAGTAAAGTAGGAAGCTGAATGTAGAAAAATGGCAGAAGCTACGAGAAATGCAGAGTAACATTGCCTTCAGCGTCTTTAACGAAACTTCTATATCAGCATTTGTAGTTGGCATACTTCAACAATATTAACTCATTTGGAAAATTCCTGTAACATAAACTCGTGATACGGCTTTCTGAAGTACTGAAAATTTGTATCTCATCTGTGATTCAAATTAGTGCGAAATGCAATTGAAACTTAATCTAGCGGCGTGGTTGAAAACAATCTGGATAACTCAAGGGAGCAGAAAAATAGTACTAACTTGTTTAAGAAAAAAAAAAAAAAATACGTATACATAAATCAAATAAAAGGCAGCGGGGGTGGGGGTGTTAACCGCATCTTGAGTTATGAGAATATACTTGGAGTCGGAGAAAGCATCTAGACATCATCGTTTTAACTAACTAACTCTATGGCGTATGGAACTTGCAAGTTCATCGTCGCAGTAACAAACGTTCGCCATTGGATTCTATCCTGGGCAACATCAAGCCAGTTTTCATCACGAACACCTACTTCTCCAAGATCTCTTCTAATATTGTCCTCCCAATAACGTCTCGGTCTTACCAACGGTCTCCTTCCATCCGGCCTTCCAACCAGCATAGAATATAATCTTCGTTTTTCACCCATCCGAGCTACATGGCCTGCCCACCTTAGTCGTCGCAATTTCATTATTTTTACATCTGGTGAATCGTACAGTCCGTGGAGGTCTTCATTATGCAGTCTTCTCCACTCTCCACTCAACTCGTCCGGTTTCGGCCCGTATATCTTTCTCAAAACTTTATTTTCAAACACACGTAATTTATGTTCATCTGCTAGGGTCGTAATCCAACTTTCGCAACCGCAAAGTATTACCGGCAGAATAACCGTTCTGTATATATTCAGTTTCAACTTTCTTGATATTAATCGCGAGGTTAGAAATTTCTGGACTGAATAGAAACATGCGTTCCCCGATACTGAGCGACTTTTTATTTCTTCCGTGACCCCATTTTTGCTTGTTACTTATGCTCCCAAGTATTTAAATTTGTTTGCTTTCTCTATGACCTCATGTCTAATTCGTATATTTTTATTGTCTTTATTCCCTGTGTTTCGGCTTGTTATCATGTATTTTGTTTTATCTATATCTACCTGTAGACCTATCTCATCGCACGCTTCTACTAAGGCATCGGCGTTGCTTTGTACTCACCATGACATTTTTGTTCGGGGTTCTCTTTCCCTAGTCTTTGTAGATCTCTCTACTAACTGCAAGGCAGCAGTAGACCTACTGGTTTTGGTCCGCCCCGAAATATTTCCGGTACCCACCATATCTGATCGGCATTCCCCTATCCACCACCTGGAGAGGCGCCTGGTGGGAGACCAGTAACTCCAACTCGGAGACATTATTATTTTACTAGATTTAATTATTAATCTTGAATCATCAGTCATCACTGATGAATTCTACTTTCTAGGTGAAATTATTATTGTTTAGAAAAGATAAAATTACAAATTTCCGAACAATACTGCTCGGCTATTCTAACTTGAAGCAAAAATTTCTTTGTCTCCGTGAACTTCCTTCTGCGTTCGAAGTTCATTTTGCTTCGTACGTTACACAGGGTATTTCAGAAATTCTTGCAATATTTCGGAAATCAATTTCTCGTGGTAGGAAGATGAAAGTTGATCATGCTTAAGAAAGAAAGGGAAAAGTAGCTTTGAATATTTGTAAATTATATTATTTGAAACGTATCTGAGGGCGTACCCAAAAGATAGCCAGAATTTGAATATGGCGTACTTTGTATTTACAGGTAAAGCCCCCAAGTTTCGTGAACGTACATTTTTCACTGTCAGTTTCAGTGTTGTCAGGTGGAGAGAAATTTCCCGGAACACGGGAGAATTTAAGCCAAAAAAGATGAAAGGGAAAACATTTAAAATCGGGAAATTTTGTTGAATCTTCTTGGAACTTTTTTTTTTTTAAGAATTTGCATTAGTTTTTAAAAATAACCTAGAATCCGGGATTTTTTTTTTTTTTTACAAAAATCGGGAAATTTTTCAGTATTTTGAGGCATATGTTGCGACGAGAACCTGACAACACTGGCCAGTTTTCCAAACGGTTACATTCTGTGCGGACTGTCTCATTGTAGATGCTGTTTTTTTGCGAGTGCTTACAACCATTTCAACAATTTCCTTGATGGTTAACAAACGAGTAACACATGCTGGCAAGGGAACTCATCCTGTGTGGCAACATTTGAAAAGAAGTTCCGGCATTAAGGATTCGTTCCTTGAAATCACGGAAATTGAGCTAACTCTTCATGTGTGTGGTAATAGTGAATTGAGATTAAGTCATTGTTGCTTGATTATTATCTACCTGCAATTAGGATTCGGAATTCACCGATGACGGTAAAGCCCCACACAATAATTTATTCCATCGTTTCATAACACATAGGTGGTCATCCCTTCAACAATGCTTGGTGTTGGAACCTGACGCCTTTATCTCACTTGTGACCTCCTCTTTGCCCATGCACAGACTTTGCATTCAAATTATATGTTAGGTAGCTTCAATTCTGCATTTATAGTATAGAGACATCTACAAATAGCTGTGCCAAGTGTCGTGTTGCTTGTTCTCCCGGAAGTCTCGTTTTAGGGGAAATGATAATTAGTACAATCTGAAAAGTTACGGAAACATTCCTGGAAATAGCTATTATCCGTCAGACTCAAGAGTATACTGTTACTCTTATGCTAACAGCCAGTGTTCGATTTGTGATAAATTACGAGGGGTGGGGGGCGGGAGGTATTAACGCTAGTGGTTGCTGGTAAGTTGCAACATACTACCTGTTTGGGTAGAAATACAAAGATTTTATCCCTGGTTGGGATGATATTCGGAATCAATAACCGGGGATGAAATTCTCACGAACCAGGGAATATCCCCGGGATCCCCCACGGCAAATCGAACCCTGCTAACAGCGATGCCGGTTTGACCGTTAAATAAATAATAAAAAAAAAGAAACTATGCTCGCGGCAGCCATTCTCTCACTTCGGGTTGCCATAGCCGAGCGGGAACGCTTCAGTCGCGTTAAGTATGTGTAAACGAAGAAAGTAATTCGGGAATTAATTTTCGTACCAATGTTCAATATAAAACCTTTACGTGGTATCATTAAAGAGAAATAACAGTAAAGAGATTTCGTGTGCGTCAGGGAGGAAGTACAATAAGTAAAACTGCAGCTGTTGTCCATAAGCTGCAACAGTATAGACCAAACTCTGGATCGGTAATAGGTAACCATAACTTCCCGCAATTTTTCCCAGTAACTTGGCTAGTAGAAACCAGCCATCATTCAGTTTTCAGAAATACTGGGAGCAATAGAAAAAATAAGATTTGAACCCCGTCTTAGCGACTGGAAAAAACTGCCAAACATTAAAACAGTAGATACAAAGAATATTTGGAGTAAGAAATACGTTACTCCAACCCCGAAATCACAAACTAATTAATGTACTCCCACGATTTACGCCATGTTTTAATCACGTTTTCTATTTGTCAGTTTGGAATCGGAATCCTCATTAATTGAGGATTCCGATTCCATTTCTATAAAAGCAAACTATCGAGATGTCGGCAGCAAACACTATGCGAATCAAACTGTGACCGTTCACTAAGGTAAACGAAACTACTCTGCGCTTTTCGAGGATAATTAGCGGTAACTGCAAGTGTTGATGTTTTTCTTAAATATTACGGAATATCCCAAAATCGTTAACAATGTAGTTTAATGTAATTTTTATTCTTAATGTAAGTAGTTTAATGGGAACTTATCCCGAAGTCCACCGAATGAGGTCACGGATTTTGGATCCTCACTAGATGACTTCGAGTCCTACTGCCTGCTATAGTTTAGGTTTCACCAGACAGATCACAGGCATCTAGAATAAGACTGACCTTTTACATCTCTTTCCGTGAAAGAGTATTCGTCGAGGACTATTATCCTTCATATGCAGGGTTGCCATAGACCTGGAAATTCAGGGAAGGTTAGGTAAAAGGAAGAGGCTCAGAGTACATTCAAAAGTGGTGGAAAATCTATGAAAATAAGGAAAGCCAGGAATTGTTTTTATCCCTTCATTTCGATGCTACGAACTATAAATGATTGTGTTTCGTGTTAGTTTTATGTAGATGAGGAAAATTGGCCACAGAAGGTCATGAAAAATGAGGGGAAATTGTGTGGTGTAGACCTATTGTAAAGGCTGAAGATACAGCAAGATTAGAAACATCCTTATCTTTTTTATTGTATTCTGAACCAGTTAACAAATTTGTAATTATTCACAGTAATGGAAATTCTATAGAATTGTTTACGAGTTTAAGAGTTGTACTTTTCGTACACTTAGCCATTGTTATTCTTTTTTAAAGAAGTGGAAAGGATTCGTTTAGTCTAATTACCCAGATGTATGTTGTTCAGTTATGTTGTTAACGATATGGCTTTCGGTGACACAGTTTGAATATTAATAGAAAATAATCTGAAAATAAAGGATAGTGATAGGGGAGTTACGCGATAGTGGAGATTGCACAATTTTAATCTTTACGTAATACCATTATGTTAGTGGTCAGGATACAGTACTGCGAATGGTAATGATAATTCAAGGAAATTTGCATCGTTTATGCTGTGGCAACCCTGATATGCCTGCTGAGGCGATAAAACGTAAGTGTAATTAACATGTGTAATTTAGCGGACGCTCACATTCCCCCTCAAAACAATTATCTTTGACCCTCTGTAATGCAGGGTAACGCATCAACCGGGTAAAGAGAAACTTCAGGTTTGTGTTCAAGTACCACGATTTTACCGGCAGTTTTTAGTCTCGGAAGAAAGCGGCAGGCCCTTTTTATTTTGACAGCATTATCCATTTTGAAAATTCACATGTGTCTCACCAAAACAGGTGATAGAAATTGATTTCAGATTCGATTTTTCTTATCTCTATTTATTGTATTGTTTTTAATGTTGAGACCTTGAAATTCGCAGGTGCTTTTCATCTGGTTAGCTCTCCCCATTTAAAGTATTCACTCTATCGCCTTAAGCAAAACAGGTATACAGATAAACAGATTTCAGTCCTCGATTTATCCGACCTTTTTCAAATCTGGTGACCCTAAAGCTGGCAGGTTCTTTTAATGTGGTTTAGCTTTCCCCATTTAAAGGGTTCACGGTAGTTTCACTACATCCACTTCTGGTGGCCGTGCGGTCTGCGACGGTAGGCCAACAGCTCGAAGGTCCCGGGTTCGAGTCCCGGAAATGACATGGATTTTAATAGCTAAGGGGCGAATCGTGACGGGCCGAAGTCCAAAGTTACTATACTGGCCCATATAAAAATAAAGTTTACCAAAGTTTTTTAATTCACGTGTGTACGTTGTCATCGGAGTCACCGTAAGTTAATACTGTAAACTTATTTGTGCAACATGTTGTTGTTTGTTACTCTCATCAGAACGACAAAATAATAACGGTTCAGTAGTTAGTGTTGTAACGTGCCCCTTGATGGTTAAGTGATTTCGCTCCTCGTCTTGCGTGAAAGGTGCTTTTGAGTTTCTATAAGGACATTAAACGTTGTGATTTGGAGTTTTCAGCCACGCCAAGAAAATACCGGGATGATACCTTCAACTTAGGCCCTGGCGGACAACTTTCCGCATAGCTTTCCCTACCTTACCCGACCAGAGCCATAGATGCCTAAAAGCTGTAAATAAATTCAAATTTCGATAACGTCTTTCGTTTTTCGCAATAAGCTATAAACCTAAATAGTCCAAAGTCACTAGCAGGCCTACTTGTTTTCTCTTTATGTTTATAGCAATAATCCGATGTTTTTATAATGCGCCAATACGCCGCAAAATATGTGGTATGGTGAGGTAAAATTCGAAATTGAGGAGTACAGGGAAACAAGGGATTATGTACAGGAAAATATATTTCTCGTAATATGCATTTTAAAGTGTAACTCTCCCATTTGTATTTACTATTGTAAAAACCTCTATAAGTTGTGGATTATTTGTGCTTTTGGATTGGAATTTTCCTAGCGGTTAGCTGGCATTGTTTAGTACCTTGAGGAGTGCAAACTCATTTCCTTTTTAAATAGACATCGCCTCTTCCTTCCCTCTATTTTTTTTTAAATGGAAAAGCTTATATTTATTTCACGTAATATACATAAAGACATGACGTCTTTCCATGACTACCTTTTCAAACAACTTCGAAGCGTTTACATTTCTTACATGATAATAGGTGTATACAACGATGAACACCCCACGCCCCCTCCCTTAACATCGCAAGATGTTTTTAATATTAGGTTGCGTACGACAGATTAATTTTTTTCGTGTGCGTTAAATAAGATTTCGTATCTATTTCCTTGATTTTTGCTTTGATGCGTGTGAATGTTGCATTGAACTGGTTTATGGCCATTAGGCAGCGTGTAATTCACGTCAGACTGATTAAGCGGAAAGTTTTTGTTAAAGCTCAGGAGATTTTACAAGACTTCGCGGGATACAAAGGTGATGAACAAAATGTTATTATTTTCAATTTACAACTAGCAACACTCACGCCGCTTCAGGGTTAATTACAGTTACCAAGTTTAGAGTGCCAGAAGTAAGTTTACGCACGCAATAGAACGATTACGTAGAATGCGTAGCAGCCGTCAGTGATACTGGCAATTCCTAAATTGAATTCAGTGGCCAATCATTACAATGATAATTTAAAAAATACGTCGAATGTGAAATAATAAAAAGCTGTCATGACCATATTACATTGAATTCGTATATGTTTAATACAGTAAGAAAAAAAATATATTTCACTTGTATTTAAAGAATTTATTGTATTTTTATTATACCACTCGTTAACAAATTTGGTCTGGGCTTTCTTTCCAGTTCATATCTTTAAGCAAATTTTTACCCACTTTACATTGTCATATTAACGTGAAACTTTGTACACTTCTTTGTGCAGCTATTAAAATTTTTGAATTTGGAAATCCGAGATGGCCATATCGTGATTTTTACGTTCTGTTCTTTAGTTCACAATGGTTTGTGCTATCATCAAAACTTGGAACGTTAATTGAACTCATTTCCCGACGTCATACAATGATGAAAATTGTGCACAGCGACGTAAGTCCGGTGACAATAGAATTGTTAGTTCCATATATTTCTATACATTTATATATTTTGAAAGCATTTTTTTTTATTATCAACTTCTTTATCCTAAAATAAATATTAGCCTGCAACTAACCTGGGTTTTCCTAGTTGCATAACACTTTTTAGGTCACAAAATATTTAGCTTGAGAAAATGTATCCAAACATGGAAATAGCTCGAAAATGATAATAATAATAAAAAAACTTTTTAAAGACATTCTTTTCTTAATCAGTTAGTACTTAAAAGTAAAAAGAAATAATTTTGTTTATGCATGACTAAAAAGAAAAGAATGGGGCGCGTCATTTCTAGAATTTATAAAGTGACTGTATAGGAGAGCGTGCCCATGCTTTTATTTTTAGTCATCCATAAACAAAATTATTTTTTTAATGTTTAGTACCAATTGATTAAGTAAAAGAAAGTCTTTACAAAGTTTATTATATATTTTTTTAAATTATTCTTTTCACGTTAGTTCCGCAACCCGCAACACTTGATTGGTTTGTGGGGTTGCATACTATTTCAGGAAATAGAAAAAACAGATACAGTGCACAACTTCCTGCAAAAGTAGAGGCGCTATTACACTATCGAGCATCGTGTTGAACTTTCTCGATTGTATTGAGTGTATCTCCAAATGTGTCCAGCTTGCTCAACGAGCCTGTCCTTGAACAAGCTGGACGGATTTTTTTTTTCTATTACTCTGACGAGATTGCTCGTCGAGTAAGTCGGGCGAGCAAGGTCGTGAGCAAGCTCGATAGTGTAATAGCGGCTTAAGTTTGTCAAAAATGAATCAAACTAAAACAAAAAAAAAAATGCTTTTATCAAAAGATGCGCTTATAAAAAAGAACATATTACACGCTTTATATTAACTTCTTCTGTACTCTGGTACAAATCTTGTAAATGATTTTTAACTCATTTCCCATCATCCGATTTCTTTGTTATATTGTAAACTTGCTTGCTTCCGATGACAATACAGTATTCATTCGTTAGATATACGATAGAATAATCCAGTTAACTGTAATTAAATAATTAATAAAATAATTGGAAATTATCCTTAAATGCACGCAACGCCGCATCTATTATGTGAAGTATTATACATAAAAAATAATTAAAAATATTTTTTTAAAAACACGCTTTTTAAGATGAACTAAAAAGTAAAAAAAAAAGTAATGAATTAATCTTATGAATTGGAAAATAAAAGCGTGGATGCTCTTGTTGACTTTATCATAAAATCATAATATCTAAGAGCACCCACGCTTTTATTTTCCGATTCATAAGATTAATTCAATTTATAATTTTTTTTTACTTTTTAGTCCATCTTATAAAAGCGTGTTTTTTAAAAACTCTTTTTAATTATTTTTTTAAATAAATTATTTAAGAATTAACTGTAACGACTTATATAGCAATATAAATTTGGAGCTGCGCTGAAACGGACCTGACCCTAACATAGGTGACCCGATCCGAAACTTGACCCGATCTCAACCTGAATTACTATGCTGACTGTGACTCGGCGATCCGATCACCGAATCTTGACCCAATTGACCATTGTAATATGTGAGATTCCTTTGTAAGTGAGTTTATGTGCGGGAACTTATTTTGAAAGTTTTAAAAGATTTTAATGCTTCAAACACTAAATTCTATCAGAATATTCTTTTGGAGGACGGGAGGGGGGAGCACAGGGGTATTTGCACAACTCGCACACTATTTTTGTTCTTTGCGAGAACATGAGACTATAACCATGTGTTTATTAGTTGTTAGAAAGTTTTCAGCTCTGGGGTGGTAACACCTGCGGGCTCGGTCACCCCTGAAAGAAACACTGTTCAAACGTAAAAGTGTATATATAATAAGGAAAGAATCAAATTACTGTACCTTCCGGGTAAGACCGTGTCCCAAGCATAAACCCGGTTCAAATCTTTAACACGATTGACCCGTTTCAATTCTGATGTGGAGCACTCATAACAGATATTCGTGGTTACTGTTACAAAGTACAGTATTAACATAAATATAATTTTCGGGCCGGGCGTAAGCCTAGTGCTGTTACCGACCGTACAATTCATTTTATCTTATCTTATGAACATAATTTTGTAAGAGTGTCCAACGCTTTTAGTTCGTCATATAATTCTTAAAAGTAATAAATGAGGTTTATATATAAATATATATATATATTAATTCACAGCCATATTCAATCCACTAGTGGATGAGGCCTCTCCCCGAAGGGAGGAGTTGATCTACTGCTCCCACGCTGACCAGACGTGTTGGGAGAGGAGAGCCGAAGCTCTCAACTGTGATCGCTGCCTCTTTATTCAGGTAGCTCCCCAATTGGCCTCACGACGCTGGGTGGACGCTGCACAGGCAACACCATCTGGAGTACTGCAACCGTCACCCGTCCAAGCACTGACCAGAACCAGAGCTGCTTGACTTCGGTGATCTTTCGGGAACCGGTAGACCAGCTCGGCTAGGGCGTTGTATATATATAATACACGGAGCTGCTGCGTAGCCTAGTCGGTAGCGCGCTCGACATCAGTGCGAGCGGTCCCGGGTTCGATTCCCGGTGGGGCTCAAACATTTCGGTGTTGACCCAGCATCGTGAGGACAATTGGGGAGCTGCTGTGAATAAAAGACAGTGGCGATCACAGTGAGAGCTTCGGGGAGAGGCCTCATCCACTAGTGGATTGAATATGGCTGTGATTTATTGTTATATTATACACGGTGTTTTACTGTTCGATATTGTTATTTGTGTTTGAGTTAATTCTTTTGCTAGTGTGCAGGACATGTCCATCTCAGATTTCTGAATACACAGGAAAACGTGAAAATTTCATTTTTAAATGCGAAAATTGCGGGACAGGAGAAATACCAATATGGATCGTCCTTAGGATCCGATAAATGGCAATGGCAAACCTTGTCCATATTTCCGGTTCAAATTGCTTTTCTTGTATAGAACACCAATCAGCGCCCTGGTATTTTCTGCATTAATCAGTGCCGTGGACTTATTAATAAAGTGAACGGAAAATCAGAAGAGTTAGTCTTACGTTTAATTTATCCCAAGTTCTGTTGTTTTTCTGTGACCTATGCTACCATAGTCATGAACTGTACATCACATAAACGGTTGGAAATTTCAGGATTTGTGGAAGTAGAGGTTTAGCTTCATTCGTTTTTGCGGAGATTTTGTCCAAGTATGGGCTATTTGTTATACGCCTGATATGAAGTGAGAAAAGGCTTTGGAACCTATTTTGTTGTGTTGTATTTTCTTTACGTTTACGGGTGAAGCGACAAATGTCTATTCGTTGGTGCGGTGAGTCACGTGCACTCCATATATCTTCTTCAGTGGAAATTTCTTGGTCGATATCATCTATATTTTGGGAGTCGTCTTCACTGGAATGTGTCGCCAGACCAGTTAACGCATGAAAGAACCTAATCATCACGTAATTTAAAATAATGAAGGATCTTCAACTCTTTTTGTGACACGATGATCCTTCTCTTTATGACTTGTTAACTTGTTACCTATCGTCGCCTTTCGTTTAGTGGCACAGATATGTCTTTTTAGGCGTGGCGTAGGCGGTAGCGCATTCTGACTACGAATCGGGAGGCCCGGTTACAAATTCAGGCCAGGACGCTGGAAACTTTATTTCGCAGTGTTCCCTTGCTTAGCGCTCTGATTTGGACTCGGCATCCTATCAGATTGAGTACCAGATTGTCCTTGATACTCCCGGGCACCTTGGGAAGGTAAAGGCGGGCGATCGTGGGACTGGCCAACCCATCTTACCTCATACCGTAGGCCGAGAATATGTGGGATGCTACCTCCACATGCCCCGCGTTTCGTACAGGGTACAGCTCTTTTACCGGACTACGGCGTTGGTGCATGCTTAAACTCTGCTCCCACTGCTCATCGTAGCTGTATTTCTTGAATTTTTCTTCAGTCTCATATTAAAAATTGTTGAGATATTTAACTACCATATATAGCTTATTGACGCTTGCTTCCCTAGTTTTTCGCAAGACAGCTTATGAAGGGCTCCATCCCCGACAATACGACTAACTTAAATTTTATCTCATAAGCGTGACTTCAATAATTAAAAATCTTCTTATGGTTCGTTTAGTAAGGGTTACGTTAACACTAAAGGGAAATGTTGACTTTTAATTCAGACATTTCAAAATGAGTGTTGGGGTAGAACACACATTAAAGCAGAACATAAAGTACTTGCATTTAGAGTAGTGTCCAAGTTGGTCTAAAATCAGTAAAGAACACAGAAGAATGTCCCGAGTTCGATCACAAGTATTTCCGTATCAAATGTAGTGGCTTGGAATCAACTTAGTATTACATCTCTCAGTCTGTGATTGTGAAGGGCAAACCACTGTCTTTTCATCTTGAGCAGAAACTTTGGGATCGTTAATCTGTCCTTTGGAGTGTACTTAGTTTCAACATTTCTGAGAGTCTGTACAACTACTTCAACGAATTTGTATTTGTCATGTCTGGGTAGAGTAATAAAACGTCGGTGGGTTCTTATGCTTTCTGCCACTGAGAAATTCCGGACGGATATGGTGTAAAATTTGTGACATTATAGAAAAAAAAAAAACACATATGACATTGCTTTACGTAGTTGATAATGGTGAACTGTGGACTAAAGCGCCGAATTCATGAGCATGACAAGCACTTGTGCAAGTACCATTTGATACATCAAAAGCAGTTTACGACGTAGAACCCAGCAGTTTCGCACAAACAACCCAATATTCTATGATTTATTACGTGAGGCTTGTGGTGTGATAAACATCCTACGTAATGTGTTTGTAAGATATAAAGAATCGCTTCAGTTGATGAATGTTACAGTTTCAAGGTCTTGGTCTTAAAAAAAAATGAATACTTAGAGACAGTGAAGGATATACAAATAATCTGTAATGTGGTCGTCCGTATGTGTTAGGTCTGTTAACTGATTACATCTGCGCAATCGTCTTACATCTACGGATGAAAAGAAACGGGTAAAGACTTTTCTGGGTTTTGCCCGGGCACATTTTTAACCCATTTTGAGTTTCTATTCTTCAATGTTTCATTCATGTGCATAAGGATTTTTTTTTTCTTCAAAATTGTCATTAATTATCATTTATCAGTATCTCCGAGACGTCCGAAATATTTGTAGATTCAATAGTGTTTGAAAGTCCGTTTATTGATACCTTACAGAAAATGGTCTTTCTTCCTGTTCGACGACTGCCATTTCAAGCGAAGAGGCAGAGACCATTTGAGTTATGTTTGCGTTTGAATGTTTGAGAAGTTTGTGTTTTCAATATAAATCGATAGTTAGCAATCTAGAAGAATTAAAATTGCAAGAGAAATAGATGTTACGCTTACCCTGTCCTTTGTTTAATTGCTAACTCTGTGACTTACGGAATGGGTAAGTTCATCGCCGCAATAACAAACATTCGCCATTTGATTCTATTCTGGGCAAGATTAAGCCAGATTTTATCATGAACGTCTACCTCCCGAAGTTCCCTTTTTGTTTTATCGTCCCAAAGACGTCTCAGGCTTCCCAGTGACCTCTTTCCCTCCGGTTTTAAAACATAACATTTTCTGGTTAATTATTATTTTCTTTATTCAGTCATAACGTTATTTATAGTAACAGTTAGAAAATATGAAAATGGCAACGCGCAAAATTTTTAAAAATGTATCTCGATTGGGTCAGCGAGGGGGCTCAGCTCAGATCGTTCAACTCCCTAAACTTCTTACAAAGATTTACCAGGTTAAAACCTCGACTTGTAGAGGTTCTTTAGCAAAAAGAGGTTTCGAGTTAAACAGGTTGAATGACACGTCCAGGAAACAACCAGAAATTTCCAATTATTAGTTGTTGTTTTTTTCCTTAACATTCGACTTATAGAGCCAATTAACAGTGGGTTGAATAGGGAAGGGGAATGAATAAAATTCGAGTTATCAGTATTCCACTGTATTAAATTTCGATGCATTTCAAATTGTTATAGCTGGTGCTTGTTGATGCGCAGCTGTTGGGTTTGGCTGTCAGTGGCAAACTGGCAGGTTTGGAGAAAGTTTATGATGAAGAACAGTTTTTGGATTTTCTAATATAAGCGTTCGTTACCTCAAAATTGATTTCCAATATCTGTTTTCCCTGGTCAGCTTAATTTCATTCTCAGTTTTGGTTAGCAATTATTTGCCTTATTGCAGAAGAGAAACATTGAATTGAAGCTGTAAATAGGGTAAAGGACGCCATAGGCAAATTAATCAGGAATATAATAGAAATTTGATGAAAACTTCAGAACGAAATGAAATTTGCTGACATATTTGATGCAATTTCAAATTCGAGGAGTTAACTGAATTGGCATATGAAAGGTGGGTGGACTTGCAACTTCATCTCATGAAAGTGTACTAATGGGAGGAAAATGTCTGCTACTTCAAAAGAAAAACAAGATGATTTGCTACACTTTCGTACAAAGAAATCATCTGCTTGTCGGTTGGGAGGGTGCTTTTCAACAATAGTTGTCAACGAAGTCTACCAAATACCTGGAAAACATGCCAGACTAGAGATCCCAATGCTCTCACATTGCAATTTACCACCAAAAAATACTACCATAAAACTCCATGTAATATTTCTGTCCGAACTACCTACTGAATTCCTAGTTTTTTTTCTTCTTTCACACACAGGGGAGAAAAAACGATATGATGCTTAATATTACATACCCTCGAGTGTACTCGCTTCCTGGTTGGTGCATATTATTTGTTGCATTAAAGTGTGTTCGCGAGTTTGGAGAGAGAAGATGCACGCTTTGCCTGGTTCAGGAAAAGTTCCACAGGCGATAAAAGTACTCCCTTGGTGTGTGCTTTTTAGTGGTAGACAAATGAAGAGAGCTGAACTGGGACATACGCAAATTGCCGTTCATAAATTTCATGTGAAGAGTGGATGCAAGAAAGGGAGGTTTTTTTTTTTTTTTTTAGTGCATACGAGTAGGAGCTTTTTCCTTTCTTCCTGTCGTCGTGCACAGAATGCTATGAACAAGGAATTATAGCTCTCACTGATTTTGCTACGTCATGTTTTTTCTTTCACAGCATTGCATTATCTTAGAGACAATAAATCATAAGAAGGAAAGATCTGAATTTTTTGTAAGTTGATTTATTGGCTCGAGTCAGCTTACAGGAGTCACACTAGTAACATCAAGGCAGAGGGACCCCTGCTGGTCTAAAGGTTAGTACGCTCGCACATGTCGTTGGTTCAGGTCCCGGGTAGGTTACCACAAAGCTGTAGGTTCTGTCCTTAGATGCTCACCAGCTCGTTTAGGGCGTTAATAACAATCCAGTCAGTCAAGGGAAAGGGATGTGCGAAGGAGAAAGAGACGTGGAAAAAGTGGGCCATGGTCTAACTTCAAGGTTCTACTATCTCGGCATTAGTCTGGTATGACTGGAAAAGAAACTGGGAAAGGTTAGTGAGAAAGGCCAGCCAATAGGCGCGAACCCAAGACCTTCCGAATCCGAAGCAACGCTATACCACTTATTTTGTTAATGCTTCTCGATATTTGCAGTTAGAGATCAGTGTATTCTCTGACACAACAAAGCACGAAAAGGCTCTCAAAGTATTTAAGTTGTCATGTTGCGATCAGAGAATGTGTCTTCATTTTATGCGATAAAGAGTATACTTCTAATCAACGTGATACATAAATCTTGTGCTTTGAGACATAAAGTAATAATTCCAGCTTTACTTTCCCATATTTGTAATGACTACTGTATGAAATGCAACTACATATCATTAGGAGGGTAAGCCAATTAATCCAGTGCTGAACAAAGCAACGTAGGCGATTGCGTTGTCTGTGTAGGCTTTACGTTCTTGTGCTCGTTACCTGGCATTGATTTCGTTGGTAGCTAGCACGATGACTAAGAAAGTTGTGTCTAGTTCCGTTGTATAACAGATTATAGTTCTTAGCGAGCGAAACTGTGAAAATTAGAGATTATGCGAAGATTACATGAACAGTTCGAGGATAAAATGTGACGGAAAACATGTTTTAATGGTATAAAGCGTTTGTTAATATGTAATATATTCAGGGTGTTGCAAAACAGCACTCCCAGTATACCACTTCACGAGGTCGAGATACCTGACATGAGAATAAAAGAAAAAAGTATAGACCTCGAGGTAAATAAACGCTTCTTTTCCGCCCTATAGGCTGCCGAAAGCGTGGTTAAATGAACCTTAGAGTTTGATATTGCTAATATCATTAACAATAGAACTGTGACGACATGATAGCGTCAAATACTTCAGACTTGATCTATCCAAAAATACATATTCGAAATTTGTGCAATAGGGACGCAAAGGATTCCCAGAAATTCTCTGAAGTAAAGGTAGGTAGAAATAAGCGTGAGTGGTACTACTTTCTACCAAGTAGCAGTAATTCGTTTTGCGCGAGGTCGATATCTCAAACAGATTTCCTTTCCAAGACGATTTTTCTAAAAATTGATGCCTGGTTGCAAAACAGGAGTAAATTACCGGCATTTTAACGAAAAAGGTAAAGCTAACCCATGTGCAATACTCACGCGCCGTGATCGGCGCATGGGGATGTAGAGGTAGCGCTCCACATCGACCTACGGTACGAAGTGAGGTGGGGTGGTCAGTCTCTTGCTCGTCCGCCTTTACCTTCCCAAGGCGCCCAGAAGTACCAAGGACAGAAACTCTGGTACTCAATTTGATAGGAGGCTGAGGGTATCTCAGAGCTCCAGGCATGGAAACACTGCGAGAAAAGTCTCCAGCGTCCTGGCCAGGATTTGAACCCGGACTGCCCGATTCCTAGTCAGACGTGCTACCGCCTGAGTCACATCAACTCATATATTTTAACCATTGTTTGGTGTCTTAATGTCAGGGTTCGACCCCAGCGACCGACCATCCTGACTGAGGTTTTTCCTCAGTCACACCAGGCAAATACCGAGATGGCACCTTCAACACAGTCCCTGGCCGACACCTTCCCGAATCCTTTCCCCTTTCCTATCCCGACCTGAGCCTTAGATGCCTGAAGGCCTTAAATAAAAAATCAGTTTATTCTATGGCTTAAACCTGTCACGTGTTTCAGGAACGATATGTAACGGGCTTAGACAGCTGTTTGTGTAGCCGCCCATAAACATAAGTTATATAAAAGTTGATCCTATATTTCCGGAAAACATTGTCGTGAATGTAGGCTTACCTTCAAACATGTTTTATTCCTACTTGAAATGAAAAATATACGTCTTAATACAGTGGGTAGGCGCTCTTTAATCTGGCATTTTTCAGCCCGGCACCGATCGAGCCGTTCGCGTTCGGATTTTTGGGGGGTAAATTCGGGCGTTTGTAGACGTACTATCAGACTTTTTAAGTTACTAACGCTTATGTGTATATTCCTTGCTACAGAGCAGCTTGTTGCATGTACAGCTTGTTCTAATATCATTGTAGTGTACTGTATTAATTTTTCTTTTGTTTTCCCGTTAAAACTATATTGTTCGATATTCCGGAAAATTCGCTAATGCGGGACCACCGTGGTCTAGAACATGCCGAATTGAAGAGGTACTACTGTAGTACCTTAAGTCTAAAATTAACATTTTAATTTTACGTAGCAAGAAATAGCGGTGTTGATTTAACACTTTTTTTTGTGTCTCAGGGCGCCCACCACTTATTTGTGTTAAATCAACACAGCAAACGATGTTGATTTCGTTGTACATTCAACACTATGATAGCGCAATTATTACACCCTCCATTGTGTTGAATGAGCATTGACGCACATCCTTTATGTTGAACCACCGAAATCAACACCATTTATTGTGTTGATTTAAGACAGAAAAATGGTGGTCACCCTGGAACACCGTAAAGTGTTGCAAAGACATTGATACTTTTAGCTGCGTAGTTGCTCTTGCAATATTCTTTTTTAAAAACGTAGAAATCTCGAAAGTACATTTACTAGTTTAGAAGGTAAGAATAGTTTTAAAACATTTTTTTTTTTAAAGGGTCAATAATAACTAAATGATTTTTTAATTAGATAGAAGTATATGAAACTTGATTGTGTGTTTAGGTCCCCGGTGGCTAAGTTAGTAGAGCGCTCATCTTAGGTCCGTGGGGTTGTCTGTTCGATCCCTGCTCATGTCACGTGGGCTTTGTGTTGGACAAACACCGTCTCCATGGATTTTCTCGGGGTTCTCCCGTTTCCTCCCACTTTCTCCATTCCACCAATTAATTCCATCATCATCTATTCGGCATGAGCCTTAGTTTCTTAAAGGCTTTAAAATACATTCAATTCAATTGCGTGATGAAACCAAATATCTCTTAAGGTGCTATTACTCTGTCGATTTTGGTGATCAACATGCTCGCCCGAAAGCTCGAGAGTGTAATAGTGCCTCACACTGACGAGCTTGCTCGTCGAGGAAGCTGATCAGTAAGCTCGATGTATTTGAACTGAATTTGATTTATGGCCTTTAGGCATCTAAGCCTCATGCCGGGATAGGGTAGGGGAAAGGAGACGGGAAGGTGTCAGCCAGGGATTTGCCTGGTGTGACTGAGGGGAAGCCCTGGAAAAACCTCAGGCAGAATGGTCGGCCGTTGGGATCGAACCCACGACTTCCCGAATGCTACGCGAACGCTCTACCACTGAGCTACGGCGTCTCGTAGCAAGCTCGATAGTGTAATAACGCAAAGTCTACTCGAACTTCCTCGAAAGTAAGCTCGTCGAGCAAGCTGATCAACAAGCTCCATAGGATAATAGCGCCCTTACTATCAACAAGGCTCTAGAAATCAAAGGTGGTGTAGTTCATGTTGACGTCACAATGGCACAAGGTAAACATTTTCAAATATGAATGTGTTGACTTTCCGTTTGTGCATGTTACTACGGGTATACAAATTTTAATACACATTTATAATTTTCTGTTATCCTTTCTGTTTACAGGTAAGAAATGATACTGTGCCCCCTAGCATTCTTAATTAATTAAGGTAAGTGCATGTCTGTTTTGTTGGTGTTGCACGTGAATAGAAGGTAAATTATGTGCTAGTTTTCCGTGTGCTTGAATGAAGCTGTAGTTAATCACAGCGTGCAGTTCAAACAATTTCAATGTTTCCTTCCTTGTTCAGCTAAACAGTGAATAAATAAATAAATTGCGAAACTCGTTGAATACGTGGCAGCCGTTTGTTTTGATTGGTCATAAGAACTATAGTTTTCTCCAAAATAGTGATATTATCCCAAAACGAGAGCAAATATGCTCTGTAAAGGTGCATTCATTTTAGATGTGCTGGAATTTTTTTGTTAGAGAAATGAGGTAATGGAGGTTGAAGTTGTTGGTGAACTTTTCTGGACCAAGCAAACATTATACAGTCGTATGTAGTGGATATGGACCGTGCTTTAAATTACTGTTCATGCTGGTAAAACCTGTGATATCCGGAACTGACATTGCTAGTGTTAGAAATACTCATTCACATGGTACGAGTCAAGCTGTGGATCTGTAAATTCTTGTTTGCTGCAAAAAAAAAACACGTTGTCTGTATTATATATATTTTCTACACCTTCTTTCCCTCTTGCTGGATTGGGTAATTCCCGACTGTATTTATCAGATTATGCATATTGCAGAATGCCATTAGCAGACACTGCTGATCTACCTCGAGGGAGAGATTGCATAGTATCTACCTGCGGATACGATTCTTATATTCGCCATAAAGCAGGATGCATAAATGGTTTCGTGAGAGGTTTAAGCGTTGACTATAATTGATAGGAGACGTATACGTGCAATACGCCATACTTAATATATAATGTATAGACGACAGTGTATTTCTAGAAGTTATATATGGGAGTGCCTTCGGGTATAATTAAATTATTCTTGCCGTTTAATATGTCGTTTTCTTAAGATATTTACGTTCAGTTTCATAAAAAATGGCCAGTTTATATATTTTTCGGAGTTCCAGATGTGCAGAGCGTGGTAACTAACTCTGTGGTGTAGGAAACCTGCAAGTTCGTCGCCGCAGTAATAAACTTTCGCCATTGGATTCTATCCTGAGCAATATCAAATTTTCATCACGAACATATACCTCTCGAAGATCCTTTCTAATACTGTCCTCTCAACGATGTATTGGTCTTCCCAGCGGCCTCTTACCATCCGGCTTCCCAGCCACGATGGAACTTAATCTTAGTTTCCCCCCATTCGAGCTACATAGCATGCCCATTCTTCTAGTCCCCGTGATTTCATTAGTCTCACAGCATCAGGTGAATCGTACCGTGTGGAGTTCTTCATTATGCAATCTCCTCCATTCTCCGGTCATCTTGTTTCCGTTTCAGCCCGTATATCTTTCTCAAAACCTTATTTTCAAACACGCAATGTATGTTTATTTGCCGGGGTCGTACTCCCAAGTTTTGCGGACAAAGTATTACTAGCAGAATAACCGTTCTGTGTATTTTTTACTTTCAGCTTTATATTAATCGCGATGTTAGGAGTCTGGACTATATACAAACTTGCGTTGCCGGATGCTAAGCTCCTTTATTCTTCTGCCTTGTACTCGTTTTTTCTTGTGAGATTTGCTCTCCAGTATTTAAATTTGTTTACTCTCTGTATGATCTCTTCTTAATCTTCCTATTCCCTTCTTCTTCTCTGTTTCGTATTATTATTGTGTTTTCCCCCCTTGGTCTCATCGCAAACTTTTGGTACAATTTAGTAAGACTGAACTATACACTACAGGCACAACGTATTTTATTCAAATCTCTCTGTCACGTATTTTATTCTTTTGTTACTGCTGCGGTGTTCAACTTTTTCAGTCTTAAAAGAGTACACCCATCGGCCATATTTTATGAATCGAAGTGTACATCGTGATGTGGCAGATACATTTTAGCAAACGTTAAAAATATTAAATGGATCATCATAGTTTTTGTCCTTCTTCGTGTAGTTAGTGGTTCGTGTATGTTCTTCCGAACGTACGTACAAACTATGAGTGGCCCTTGGTCTCATATTCGGAAGATTCGAACCCAACAGACGGCCATATTGACTTGAGCTTTTTCCAGGGATCACACCAAGACGTTGTTTTCCAACTGATTGTATCGGGACGGGCATAATCCATAGTGCTGTTACCGCCCATAAAATTAATTTTATCTTATCGTGAAATACAGTTATAAAGAAGGATACAGTATTTTGTATATACCAACGCCCAAAATATGTAATTTCTATTGTTTCGTATAATTAATATTCGGTAAAGTGTAAATGGAGAACAATACTAATTAATATCAACTTCTTTCGTTTTGTTGTTCATACTTTTCTTCTCCAATCTGTCTGTTGCCTATCAAAATTATCGAAAACGATCCTAGTGTAGATCGATGCCCATAGTAATTAAATTTTTCCACGATTTAGAAGCGGAAATGCCCAAGTAATTTAACAGCAATAGAACTAATTTTCTAATTGAAAGCCATGGAATATTTCCAAGAAAACAGCGAGAAAGCACCCACTAACTGAAATAAACAGTATTTTACAGATATTTGATTTGTATTATTTGAGTCAACCCAAGTTT
>JAGDQP010016288.1:0-18844 GCA_022664845.1 Lepisma saccharinum | reverse complement strand
AGCATCGTGAGGACAATTGGGGAGCTGCTGTGAATAAAAGACAGTGGCGATCACAGTGAGAGCTTCGGCTCTCCTCTCCCAACCCGTCTGGTCAGCGTGGGAGCAGTAGACCAACTCCTCCCTTCGGGGAGAGGCCTCATCCAGTAGTGGATTGAATATGGCTGTGATTTATTATTATTATTATTATATATATATATATATATATATACATTTCCTTCGTATCATGTTGTGCGTTTTAAATTCGGCTGTTCTTTGTATACACTTAAATGGATCATTGTTGAATGACGCCAGTTCCTGCACGATGTGAATTCAATACATCTAATAATGCAATTAATATGTATAACTCATAGTTTACTTTTTGTGTGCAGATAGATCAGTAAAAGTGCTGTATAACCCAGTCCCAAAATTTCATAAATGTAGTTTAGCGAGGACGAAGATCGATACACTTTGTCAGCATCTGATTTGTTGGAAGCCTCCTTAGAAATGTTTGTGAATGACTTCTGCAGTGGAAGGAAGGACAGAAGTTTCTCGCCTGAAATATCGTCGTCTTCGTTAGAACCATACCTTCAGTTGTATACTTTATAGCAGCGTTTTTCAACCTTTTTTATTCCCCTTTTACCATCCTTTCTAGCCGGCGACCTACGGTCATTCTATTTTGTGTAATATTTGCTTTTCATTTCAAAACATGACGGTTTATTTCCTGCATTTTATAATAAATATTCTTATTATATTATCCAAAAAAAGCTATTCAACAAATTACACTATCTTTAGTAATGATAAAAACAGCATGCAAAATAAATTACTTTTTTTTAATGTATTAGTTTTAACCTACCAGACCCTAGTTAAATTTATTTTTCACCTCCCCTCACGATCCCCTTGCACACGGGGGTCAGGACCACCAGATTGAGAAACCCTGCTAAATCTCGACGCAGCGAATGTTCTAAGCAGTTTTTCTCTTTATTATTCTTGTCTCGTCTACTCTCTTCAGCACTTCATTACACTTCTTGTATGTCCATCTTATCTTTTCCTTTCCCTTCCATATCAATATTTCGAAACCTCCAGTTTTCTGTATTCAATTTCGAAGATTCCATGTTTCGGCTTCATACAACGCTATACTCCGTACAATCGAGCGGCCGTAACATAGCTGGTAGAGCGTTGGGTTATCATTTGGGAGGTCTTGGGTTCGATCCCAGCGGCCGAACATTTTGGCTTATGTTTTCCAGCGTTTTTCCCTTTCACACTGGGATGGTACCTTTTACTTAGGCCCTGCCCTACTCCTTGCCACATTGTTTTTCGTACCCTGTCCCGCCCTGATTCATAGCTGTCTGAAGGCCTAAATAAATTCAAACTATACTCCATAGAAAACATTTAACGAATGTTTTCCTCAACCTTTGGTTCATCGCCTCACACAGAAAGTTCTTTTTAGTGAATTCCTCTTTCTCTTTTGCTATTATCTGCTTTTTTTTCACGTGCGTTTGTGTATCTGTGTGTGTGAGAGATAAAGTGAACGTTGTGTGTGTGCTTTATTTAAAGACCTAGTTCTGTGGTACTTACTCTTTCCTCTTTTCTTAAGAATGTATCTTTTTTCGCATCAAAATCTTGTTTCTGGTCGAATAAACTTTACCAGTTACATCTGTGTAGAGCACCAGGAGGTTTCCTTTTATATACTTGAAAGGACGGAAGACTGAAAACATGGATTCCAGTTTCTTACGAGACGCACATTTTCAGCGAAAAAGCCTCGTTATTTTTCAATGCACGCGTGATACATTTGGAAAAAGGCTTCTTTCATTCCTAAGTTGAGTTATCTCAAAGTCAGCCGAAGTAGAATGAGCATGTTAAGGAAAATGCCCCACCCGTTGCTTGTATCAAGTGATATATGACACTGGCTTTCAACATCTTTCCTTTGTGGGCTCAACATTCAAGAACTTTGTCAGCAAACTGCTCTATTTTATTTTGCTATTGCGATCGGCGTATCATTCAGAACCCTAGTATTTAATAAATATTTTAGTTAAATGCAGTGTTTAAAAAAATATCTAAAATTTGGTGGCCAGTGAGGCTACCGCAATTTTTTTCGGTGGCCATTTTTAATCCCTGATGGCCTCATATATTGCTTTTATTGACGTTAAACATAAATTACATGCATGTTACATAATAATGCACGATCATATTGACATTAGCCAAGAACAGGGATGAATTACCGGTTAAATAATAATAATAATAAAATGAAACAGTCCTTCCTTCTATATTTTCCAGTATGGTTTCCAAACCAGAACGTCGAAATTAGAACAATTTAGTGCAAAAAACTGGTGGCCAAAATTGGCTACCAGGTGTAACTCTAGGTGTTCAAATCTAATGATTGGTGGCCGTGGCGCGCCAATTTTGCGTACTTTTTAAATACTGGTTACATGTATTCCCTAAACCCAGTATGTTATAACTTCAAGGGTGAAATATTTACCATTTATCCTGTGGGCTTCAACAGTGGTTCTTTTTCCGTAATTTTTATACCTTACAGCAGTTTGCTCTCTGATAGTACTTTAAGGAAAATATTTAATTTCCTGTTATTATTATTATTATTATTATTATTATTATAGCACTAAATAATAATAATGTATTACTAAAGGTAATAAATTTATGTTGATCTACAAATTGTTCAGCGAATTTTCAAAACTAACAGTAGGTGACTCTCCTGTTTTCTACTTCTCTTTGGTGACGAAACTTACTGCAATTCGCTTAAAAGGAATAAACTTTCAATTATTTAATTATAACTGGACTGTCCTATTTTTGCAATAAATCTTTTAAAAGGCAGACAATTTATTAAATAGCTTTAGTATGAGGGATGTCCTCTTTTAATGTAGGTTCGAAATTTGTTTACCGGTCTCTGGTATTTTGACTGGTAATGTCCCTTTCTTTAATATATATTAAGAACGAGACTTAGGCTTTCTTAAAGTGAGCTGTGATCTACTCCTTTTCATTGACCCCCAAAGTTGAGAACATATATTTACAGAGCGAGCGAGAGAGAGAAATATGAGCGTGCTAACCATCCTACTAACCAGTAGGTCTTGCCTTTCGTAACTAAAAGTCGGCACAAATTTGAGCTACTTTAAAATTGTTGCTCGTGTATACATTTGAAATAAAATCAGTGCTTTTGAAACGTGTTTTTGTTGACAGAAAAGTACACCTCATGCTTTGTAAGTTTTCATACCGAATAGAAGCTTTGCACCGAGCCGCCGTAGCTCAGTGGTAGAGCATTGGCTTAACATTTGGGAGGTCGTGTGTTCGATTCCAGTGGCCGACCATCCTGACTGAGGTTTCTCCAGGGGTTTTCCTCAGTCACACCAGGCAAATGCTGGGATGGCAGCTTCAACATAGGCCTTGGTCGACGCCTTCCCGAATCCCCCCCCCCCTCCTATGGCGGCCTGAGAGTCTTAGATATCTAAAGGCTATAAACACAATTGAATTCAACGAGGCTTTGCACTTGTGTCTGTAGATAACATGTGGATCGGAATTTTCGTACACCAAGGAATTGGACACCGTTCTATTTGTCACTAGTGAAATTTTAGCTATCATGTATCTGTATGGTTAATTTTGGGGCATGTCCCAAAGATCGACAGGCTAAACGGAAGTGATCAAAATATAGTATTAGGTAAACTGTACTAACATTGACTGATAACTGTCGGTTTGTAAATGTTAATATTTTGTGCATTATTTTGGTCATGTTTTCCCTTTTGTGTTAAGAATATAAGGGCAATAGTTTCGTAGGTTAATGTGCGTTTAGGTAGGAACTACATGGTTAGCGATAATTAACCGGAAACCGTTAATAAAATGATTTACGTTTATAAAGGAATAGTTCCGACATTCGTCTCAGCGTTGTCTCTGTACTGTCAAAGTAACTGTTACTATTCTAGAGAAAAGTGGTAACCTTATAATTATAAATATGTGGAATTATAATGCATGAAATAAGACTATATATATAAGATTTTGAAGTTTATTTCTGTAACTTTGAAGTAACATAAATAAATTTTCTGATGTATCCACTCATTGAAATTATGTTTCAAATAAGTATTTTTTTGTTATAATTCTTTAACATACAAGTTACTTTTTTGTACATAGGTTCTTTATTTAAAGACTAGGGTTGCAGACTAGCTTGATGTATGCGCATATGCAAGATAGATGCACATAGTAACAATATGTTATTTTACTTACTGGTATACAAGCAAGATATCCGAATTTTTTCCTGATGGAAGTCTGCTCACCTTACATTGTGTTCTGCTTCTGGACAATTTGAATAGTAAGAAAACATCAGTATTTAAAAAAAAAAAACTGTAATAAGGGAAGTAGATAAGTTAATTATAATGAGTGTTAGATTATTGGAAATATAATGCAGTTGTAACATAGGTTATTTTATTTACATACATATAAATGAGATCAGCATACCCAATAAAGTAACAATCGTGTTCTTAAGAAGAGGCACGAATGAGAACATGTGTGTTGAGCATATGTACATTTTTTTTTTTTTTATTTTTTGTTTTTCTTCTGGCCTCATTTTTTTGTAACACTACTTCGCTAGTACAAGTTAGTTTCGTGTGCAATATAATGAGGCCTGCTGTTCGTCTGTAAATGATGTGTTTAATGTTAGTTACACAAAGATAAATTAATTGGATTAGAGAAAAGTACATTTTTTATATTTTGGTCTCTGGGTTTTCGACAATTTCTGGCTCTTTTGTGTCTGACAGATAAGCATTGTACGTTCTTTTGGCTCTGCGAAATATTGACTAATGCATTTACTGATATAGCTTATTGTGAGTGTTTTTCTGTTATGTGGTAGTAACCAGAACTGGTAACGATGATTTGTGTTACCATTAATTTGTTTTGCGGTAGTGATCCAGTTTCATATTGTAGTTTGATTTTCATTAGAATGTTTTCTTTAGTTAATACTGTATTCAGTTGCAGAAGTTGGGGATGTCTTAGGGTCAGTTCTACAATCGACCGCTAAACTTGTTGCCAGCGCTAAGTTGAGTCCCACTCTCATTGGCCAAAATCAGACTTAGTCTCAACTTAACGCTGACTAGAAGCTTAGCGGTCGATTGTAGAACTGACCCTTAAACGTTACGTCACTAGCAGTAACTTAGTAAGAATACAGAAAATGTATTTGCAAGTTGAGAACTAGCTATTGTCCTGCAATTTCCCATTTTCGTCTTTTTATCTGCGGGCCATGGGTAATTTACATTTTCATCACCAAAAATATCAATGTCAAAATTCAACTCAAAATCCAGATCTGTGTGCACTTAAACTACGGACTCAAAACAGAATCAATTACTAATGTTCAAACAAATTCTCCTAATTCAATTTTGAAAAATAATTATCTCAGGTATGTTTCCGGGTTGTCTTGCTTGGGTGTCTGGGTGCGGGTCCGGTTCTGGGCATTGATTTATTAAACAAAAGGATACTCTTCTGTCCCACCAAAATATTTATTATCGATTTACTGAGGAACGCCTGGTGGCCCTGCGGGCCCTGGGTAATTTTACGTTTATTGGTTGGTTGGTTGTAATCATGCATGCAGTCCTCTTGGGCTTTCATAGCCCACAGTTTAAGGTAATCTCAAGAAAGATTAATATGAAGCGAATTGGAGTCCGTGTCTTTCTTTGGTAATAGCTGATTTTATAGATGCCTGAGCTACGAATTCTTTGTTTTTTCCTTATTTATGATTGAACAGTTATTCTTCTTCCGTAAACGGTAGCATTGAAGTATCTGTTTGCTAGTGAGGTGCTTAAATGAATAGTTACCGCAAAGGAAAGTGCAAAGGAATGAAATACTATTTACAAGCAACAGAATGTTCCATCATCAGATATATTTAAAACCTTAATTGTAGTATTTATTCATAAAGGAGTTTTTGTGGTAGTTTTTCGAGAGTTGCATTTAGAGTAAGCTTTTGAAACCAATATAAGCAAGATAAAACCGGATGGCTGTCATGTTGGCTTTGCATTTGGGTGGTCCTGGAATCGGTCGCAACGGCCAACCATCCAAGATTTTTTCTCAGTCGCACGATAGTAATGCTGGGATGGTACTTTGGAAACTAGGCCTTGGCCGACTCCTCCCTGCATCTTAACACTAATTTAAGTGATTCAGATTGGCGTCCTACATAATCTTCGATGTAGAAGTAAAACTATATTTTTCATTCAAAAAGGAAGATGAAGGTACACTTATATAGTGACAGCATAAACTAAATAAAAATTCTAGTTGAACAATTCGTAAAAGTCAGTGATTTTCCATTTTGTCACCTACATAAAATTTAGAGAGACGTTCGGAACTGTTGAAAGTTACTAATTGTTCGTTCCTTATGTTTTAATTACGAAATGGAACTTAAAGCATTGCTGCTAATATTATTATAGTGTACATATTCTGCTTTGAATCCAATGCTCTCTCATTTACAAGAGTAGTTTTGGGTTAACAGTGACGTACTTCTTTCATATATCAACGCTGGTAAGTGGCAATTATTGATTTACATGCAAATGGACACGTGTATATATGAATGACAATTTTATTACTTCTGGAGAACGTGTAGAACAAGAGTTGGATTGGATCATATGAAATGAGACGAACTTTCCGATTTCTCCACCGCATATTTCTAATTTGATGCACATTACATTAAAGGTATTGAATGTGATTCGTCTTTGGTGAGACATTAGATTGGATAAATGTCAGAGGCAGGTGTTACATGTTCTCGCAGATTCAGGACAGAGAATTTTCTGTACTTGGAGACGGCTGCCATCATTCGATTTGCAACTTACGCGTGTGGGCTATTCAAAAATAATCGTTGTGAGATAGAGGAGCTGAGGCAGGCAGTTGCAAGATACAAAACATATTGCCCTGGTCGATATCATGGAAGCTATAATTACTCTTCTATTCTCTGGTGCTTAAATAATTTCAAATTGTCTTTTCCATTTTGAATTCCGATCAGTCGTAAGTGAAGTTGAATCAATATACAATACAGTTAATTATTTTCGTTGGACGATGTAATGACGTGCAGTGATTGCTTTTCTTATTGCGTTTCGTCCATTCCAGTTGCTACGTACTTCGCACGTAGATTCATGTTAACGGACTACTATATTGTAGCATCCATTGCGTAAACATTTTCGGAATATTAAAGAAAACAGTGTTACGTCAAGATAATTGCGTTGTATTACTTGCAATATTCAATGATTATTGATGAGTTATAAGAACGAATGTTAGTTTCAGTTCTGTCATCGTAAAAATTGAGCCTATATATTTTAGAAACATAGCATAATTATTAAGCGCAACGCGTGTTTATCTAGTGCGCCTCTAGGAATCGAATCGCATTATAAACTGTTACAGTATCCTTAATTATAAAGTATTGACCGTGTTCGTTGCGCCCAAGAGACTGGAGTTTTCTGCTGTGCATTACAGATGTAAAGGTTACTTATTTTATAAACCCATTTATTGTCAAAGATATTTGGATAATTACAATCGACTTACCTGTTCCCCAACCCTATTTGAAAACTCTTGCGGAAACGGAAATACATAAAGGAGCGCCAATATAAGTACGGAAAATATGGGTGAATTGCTGGAAATATAGTTGGAAACGCACGATTTACAATTCGCTTATGAAAGTTTTATAAAGTTTTCTACCTAAAACCTCTATTAACAAGACTAACTGTACGCCATTGACCCAGTTAGACTATAATACATACAACGAAAGTAGCTCTGGTTAACTAGAAGTCTCCCCCTCCCCTCACCTTATTATTAAAGCTAGGGAAATTAACATTTTTTTTTTTTAAATACGCTTTTCTACTTCAACATATTAGTTAAAGAAAACTCGTTAAGATGACATGATTAAAGTGTAGTCAAAAGGAACGAAGTAAATTATAAGCATCTAGATTAGCGTAATTTAGTGAGCCAAAAGGAGAACGCGAAGACGGGTCAATAATAGGAAAGACACGAGGCCAACCAGTAGCTTGTTTATCAACCTTAACCTTTTATGGCTTTTAACTCACGCCTGAGTGTGCTTCCTGTTATTTCTGTCGGTCATACTTGATGGAAGATGATGATTGGTGAATGGTAGAAAACGTTTATGTGGAAAGACTGATTATATCCAGAGTGGACAGACAATATTCTATGGCAGAAGAAAATGTCAACTTTGTGAATATAATGCATAGTTTATTTTGAAGTGGCTTTCAAGTTTATACGCAACTTCCATTGCGTTTTACATAAAGGGCTTAACTCGTTAATGGCAACGTAATGAAAAACCCTGAACGTGTCTTGTGTAATGCCTTTTTAATTACAATGATTTTATTAAATGCCGGACTTTCTTTATTGCTTAGAATAATAATCCACGTAACGAGTTTTAACTCCACAACTGATTAGGAGAATTAAATCTTCATATATATTGATCGCAGTAATTGAGATTTAAAAAGGACAGAGTTGATAACTTCTAAGATGAACTGAAATGTGCCAAGAAAGGACCTAATTAAATTTGAAATTAGCCAAAAACAATGACCAGAAATGAATGTATTTTTTTGATTATGTATAATGAAAAAAGCGTACGTTTTACATATACTGAATGCTCTTCATATGCGTGCCTCTTCTTAATTAACATTGAAGAATCAACATACTGAACATACTATTTCTTTTTCTTCGTGTAAATGAAATTCAGACTTGAGTAACTTCCAAAGGAAAGTGTTGACATTCAAATGTTTATATTTAATTGTTTTGTTTAAAAGGAAGCACAATAAATATGCAACTGCAGCACACAATAACATAAATATGTTTTGTCTTGGATTGATTGAACTGTCTAATTATCACAATTTCACGTTACACGAACGCTGCTTCAATATACCATCATTCGTGTTCTTAACAATAGATAAAA
Organism: Lepisma saccharinum; assembly: GCA_022664845.1. Classification (NCBI taxonomy): domain Eukaryota; kingdom Metazoa; phylum Arthropoda; class Insecta; order Zygentoma; family Lepismatidae; genus Lepisma; species Lepisma saccharinum. The sequence goes on along the minus strand of JAGDQP010016288.1, from coordinate 9,960 downwards.
ATAAGTTACGATCATTTCACTTCTTAACTGATAAATCACTTGCGCGATTATACGTATCGTACGTATACGTATTCTATTTAGGGATACAAAATAGTTCTTTCTGAGTTCTGGTTCACTTTGTCGCTTGTGGATGCGTTTGTGGAAGATATCGAGAAATCGTCTCTAAGTCTTTACCTGGAAACACAATTCGTACGCTGCATAAACATTCACTTACTGGTTAAAAAAAATATTCCCTTCGTTAAGCACACGTTCACTTATCACCATCATTAGCTTCACCACTTTTGATCTTGTTTCTTAAATGTCACCATAATAAAAACTAACTATTTAAATAAAAATAAACATGGAACATTTTGACAATAGACTAGAGTAGATCCAGTGGATAGTAAAATTTGTGCGTTGTAATCTTAACATTGTTTTGATTGATAATGACTATAGAATAAGTTTACATATTACACTCCTTACACATTACTCTTTCCCTACCGAAATAGCCACTACTTCATAGATGTTTGTGAACAAACACCTCTAAAACGTTGAAGCGTGTTATTGCTTTGTCGTAAGTGGTGTGTTTTCTTTAACTTGTTGCAACTGATTCTAAATTTAACAATTTATAACTATAGTATATATATATATATATATATATATATATATATATATATATATATAAGCAGTGTTTGCATTTGGAGTATCAGTGACATTTTATGAGAGAGTAGCCATATTTGAGAACATGCCACATGGACATTGATTTTATTTCGTGTGGGTGAATGTCATAATAGAATGTGATTTTTTTTTTTAAGTGTGATTTCATTCACAACTTCATTCTCATAAATGTATTTTAACCTGAAATTTCAAATAGGTGAGAGTGCTATAATTGTTGATGTCCCAGAGTGGACAAAAGAACGAATTCCTATTGTTTAATATGGCTGAAAACACTACCTGTATTAAATGAATTGATGATTGCAGAAAGGGCTCAATTCCATAAAAACCTGATTTCAGGAAAAGAAAGGAAGTGTTTATTCTTTCCGATGCTATGTTAACACCACAAGAAAGAAAGTAACGTTTTCACACTTTGAAAGTGTTAAGACTGCGGGTCCTTTCTGTATTATCCTCAAAGATTATAAAACTAATCTGAATTCAATTTCATAAAAAAAGTGGAGTTAAGTCCTTTTCTGCAATCATTGATTCAAATAAATACCTGTTTAAGATCATATTATAATTTTATTGTTCCATCTGTCATTAGATGTTACAAGTACTTTCGTTTATTTGTTAGATCTCTTTCATTATATTCCTCATTGATGTTACAGTATTACCATTACTAAATAGTAATAAACAATAAACTGCAGATTTTAGTTGTTTTTTTTTTTTTAAGAATGTTTATTGACCAAATAACTGTAATCTACCAATTGGCAAGTTAATCAGTGAGGTATTGTATTAATTAGAGCTAATAGTAATAGCATATTTGTTTTATTGACATTCCCAATGATTTCTGATTTGAATACACCACTTCATGAAACCTTTTAGTTACATTTTAGTTGCAAGACGTGTTCGTTGCGTGGCTACGAATGTTTGTGTTCTGAAACAGTTTTTAGTATGTTTCTTCTTGTGCCGATTCGATTATTGTTGCGATGTTTTTGTTTTTTTTAGAGATTAACTTTAGTGTACAATTCTTTGTATAGGAAAAATACACCACACAATTTCAAATATACCATACCGTATCTTCCTCCGTTGTTAGTGCCTGGGAAGCGGTACTAGATAGGGGGCGTGGGTTCAGGGTGTTATTTTTTCTACGATTGACTTCAATCGCATCTTTATGTTCTTCGTGACTTACTGTTAGAATAACCAAACAAGTGGTCCAAGAATAGAGAAAGTAAAATACCAAAACAGCTGCCGATGTGTCAAAGAAATCTGTCTAAACAGTAATCGCACAAGTTCTTCGAAAGTTGATTTTCGAGTTCCCCACATTTTCTTATCAATATGGTCATGAAAGGCATTTGGGTAAAGTAATATTGTAATGTTTCAATATTGAGGGTAAACAGTGTGGAAATGTATTCAAGGTGACAAGTAGGGCGGTATTGCCTTTGTCATTAATCATTCACAGTCTTTTAAAAATATGAAAATAAGCCACAACAATGATTCTGTGCATATCATAATTTACTGGAAATTAAGTAGTATTTGATTTATGTCAGAATATTCGAATACTCGAGTTTTTTGGTTATTTTATTTCAGCTAGATCGTCAACAGTCATACACATAGATGTTTCTACAAATTTTGACACCCGAAAATTGCAAAATACGAAATGACTAGGACAATAAATACTACATCTCTGTGCTCTGCAGATTGAAGTAAAACTATGGACCAGAGGGATTAATAATATTAAGGGACGCTATGACGAAAGAGATCTTTTTCAGCTACATACGTATCTTACGTGAACAATTTCTGGATTACTTACAAAATGACAAATAAGTAAATATAAATATTTATAGTTTTGATCTCAGTAATTTTATCTTTCAATATGAAGTATAAATTACAGTAGTGTGGTAGAATGCGTCCGAAACTTCTTCAAGCAAAATATTAGGAATGAAAATGTCTGTCTGTGTAATAAGTTCAGTATTCCCTAGGGTCGTGAAGTCTGAAACACCGCTTTGAAACACTAATATTGTGATTAACTTTTAATCTTTGCACTGCTTCCATTCCGATTGAAATATTATTTGACTTTATGATATGATCAGGTTTTAAGAGAAAATTTGATGATCTTCCTGGAATGACTTTTCAACTTTCAAAATAAATAAATAAATAAATATAAAATGATCATCGCAACACTCGAATCGGCTGAAGTAATTAGGAAATTTACAAGTAGTTATTACACTTACATATTAATTAGTTGTTTTTTTTTTTATTCCTATCACTCTGTCTGTTATAAGTTGATTTGTATGTAAAATGAATAATTTAGTACACTCATATAAAAATCTCCGACGTACACTTTATCAGCAGTCTTGAATGTCAAATGAATTTGGATAGTTTGGAGTCTTGATTATGTACGATGACGTGGAAGGTGTGACGCCGACAGACGTTGGGGTACGTGACGTTGATCCGGGTGGGATACTGGAAAAATGTTCACTTACAGATCTGTATCGAGCAGGTCGAGAACTTCCATGGCACTTGCACTTCAGAAGACGAATAAAAGCTGCACGGAAAGTTTTGTTAAACACAGTATAGATCACTGGGTTAATTGTAGAGGATACATAACCAAGCCAAAGGCAAACGTCCACCACTCTGTCTGATACTTCGCATTCGGGGCATGCAGCAAAGAAAATGTTTAACACGAAGAACGGTGCCCAGCAGAGGACGAATGTGAAGAAGACCAGTCCGAGAACTTTGGATGCCTTCTGCTCTGTAGCAACGGCGTTTGCGGCTAGCGAGCGTCTCTTTCGCCCTGCCAAAAACCTGCAAAGGAAATTTCAGTGTTAGACATTGTCTAATAAAAGTTCCGTTTTGGATAGTCGGAGAGATAATTAAAATAAGAAACAAAAATGCATCTTAAAACACACACCGATCTTATTAATTATCCAATATATCTAGGTAGATGTGGAGAGAGAGAGAGAGATTTATTTGTGGTTGTCGGTTTTCTTTACATCAAACCAGCTACGTTGGAACATTTCTATCAGTTGTTTATTTCTACGTTTGCTATCAAACTTCAATGTTTTGTTCTAACCTCAGCTTATGGTTTTGTTAGAAACATTAATATTTATTCAAAGTGTAGAATAAAATATCATTATTGGTGTTTTGGAAGAAACTTAAAAAAAAGAAAAGCACGAAAACCGGGACATACAAACTGGAATTATAAAATAATAATAATAAGACATACTTTTCTTAAACAATTCGTACTGAAAAGTAGAAAATAATTTTATGCATGACTAAAAGGAAAAGCATGGAACGCGCTCTCATTGAATTGGCGCGCCCCATGCTTTTCATTTTAGTTATACATATTTTTTTTTTTATTATTATTTTTCAGTACGAATGTCTTTAAAAAGCAATTTTTTTCTATTATTTTTTCCGAGTCATTTCGGTCTTCGGGTATTTTTTCTCATGCTAATCTTGTCACACAAATCCTAAACTGTTCTGCAACCAGTCAAAACCCAACATCGTTGCAGGCTAGCATTTATTTTAGGATAAAGAAGTCCGTATTAAAAAAAATATTAAAGTATGCTTTTAAAATATATAAAAATATATGAAAGTAACAATGCAATATTGTATTGTCACCTGACTTACGTCGCTGTGGAAAATTTCATCATTATACGACGTCGGGGAATGAGTTAAATTAACGCTGCAAGATTTGAAGTCAGCACGAGCCATTGTGAACAAGACAGTTTTTCGTGTCTGTGGCTTCAGTAGATGGCTTTGCCACTGTGTCTTGCAAATAAATTTACCGAAGGTACACGTTTCTTTGATTCTGTAGTAGGCCCACTATTCGTGGTGGCTTTCCCCTAAGCTTGACTGAGATTTGTATTTACCAGGAGTTTTGAGGTTTAAGAGAGAGCTATAGCTATACAAAGCTATAATCACGAAATCATAAACTCAATTTGCGGCCTGAGCCAAATTTGCCTAAGGGCCTTAAATTAAATTCCAATTTAAATAATTTCAAATTCGGTTTCTAGAACATCAACTTATTTGTACTTAAGAATTGACTATTGAATCTTACAGTTAATAATACGATAATTCATACGTGTAGTCGCGAGAATAAATAACATACATTGTCTTGCTTATAGCTTTGTTTTGGGCTGAATAGTTGACAGTTGTTCTGCTTATTCTGCCAGTAGGTGTAAGTTTCAGCTGCGGTATTGTTTGTTCTTGATAATAAATGTGGCTTTCCTTAAGGTCTCAAAGGTTACCAAGGTGATTGATCTACTTGTGTTTATCACGCGTACAAAAAAGTTTTGTGGAACAGTTGTGAAGCCCAGAAATCGCTTCGTCTACTTTATAATTTTCAAAACTCAATTTTCTTTCTTGAGAAAGTGAGGATAGCAAGAATGGGTGATTTCAAATGCGTGATCGTACATATGATTTGTGATGATGTGATATTTTTAAATGACTAAACCTAAACCAATTTCCTTAGATTATATTTGGGAACGAGATTTCATATGATGGTCAGATAAGTTTGGTATTATTATTACTATTATTATTATTATTATGTGGTCTGTTAGGTTAGGTTATGGTTGTAACATGTAGTTTAGGATTAGTAATTGTGTTTCCTCCGCAATTCTTAATTAAGATGGGAGAGAAGTTGATGTTATGTGACGTCAGATGGAAATGGGCCTACTTTTCTTTATAGGTATTGTCTTGTGACGTAAGCGTTTGAGGTCACTTTTCGTTAGATCATATTTTATGGTTACGGTGGTTGGTTTGAATCACTACTACAGATATAAATAATAGAAAATATGCTGGAGGTCATACAGAACGATGTTTCTAGTTACTAAAACTAAATATTGGGATTTAGTTACATAATCAGTGAACATAAATGATGGAAGAAAGTCTACTACACATGGTTTGTATCTGTGATTTTCTTTGTATTAAAAGAACCTACAAGATTCTTGAATTTGCTACTATAGAAGTTCGCTATTAATAAATATAATGATTTATGAATCTTCTCGTTCATTGCAAAGTAACATACAAGTGAACTAATATTGCATTAATATTAGAGATTGTTTTCGCTTGTCCTACTACGTTCGTTTAGAATTTGTACCCAGCTTTCTTCAGTATAACAGTTGATTGATCAAAAATGTTACTAAAGGCTATGAAAACGAAACAAATGGAAACGAAAATTGATATTGAATTCGTGGGAATATCTGGTGTAGTAAAAAGTAATCCATTATTTTGCCAATAGATGGCTTCAGTGATCTGTAGCTCGCGTTGTATAAGTCCGATCGGGTTCAACGAGATGGCGTTCAAACGATGAGATTGCGTACTACAAACACTGTTCAGATAGTTGTGATGAGTTGACTCAGTGTTGTGTGAGCGCGCGTCAAAATGGACACTAGCAAAGAGAAAATACGCTAGATTTTACAGTTTTTCTTCGATAAAGGCGAAAACGCAAGCCAGGCGGCTGCAAATGTGAATAGTGTTTATGGTCCTGATACTGTAACAACCAATCACGCGCAATTTTGGTTTCGTCGATTCCGTGCCGGTAATTTTGACATCAAAGATGTACCACGCACTGGAAGGCCAAGTGTCGAAAATGTCGATAAAATCATGGACATTGTCGCGTCCGACCGTCATGTAAGCACTGTTTCGATTGCCCAAGAGTTAAACATTGCACAAAAAACCGTGTTTAACCATTTGCATAAGGCTGGATACACAAAGAAGCTTGATGTATGGGTGCCACACGAGTTAAGGAAAAAAAACCTCATGGACCGAATTTCCATTTGCGAATCGCAACAAAAGCGACCCATTTCTGAAGCGGTTGGTGCCTGGTGATGAAAAGTGGATCACTTACGACAACGTCACGCGAAAACGGTCGTGGTCGAAGCGCGGTGCGCCGGCGCAAACGGTGCCCAAGCCAGGATTGACGGCCAGGAAGGTTTTGCTGTGTGTTTGGTGGGATTGGCAGGGAATTATCTACTATGAGCTGCTCCCCTACGGCCAAACCCTTAACTCGGAACTATTCTGTCAACAATTGGACCGTCTGAAGGCAGCAATCGCCCAGAAGCGGCCAGCTTTGGCCAATAGGAGAGGCATTGTGTTCCACCAGGACAACGCCAGGCCACACACATCGATAGTGACTCGCCAGAAGCTCCGGGAGCTTGGTTGGGAGGTTCTTATGCATCCACCTTATAGTCCGGACCTGGCACCGAGTGATTACCATCTGTTCCTGTCCATGGCGAACACGTTTGCTGGTGAAAAATTCGCTTCAAGAGAGGCTATTGAAAATCGACTGTCTCAATTTTTTGCCAATAGGGACAAGGGCTTCTATGAGAGAGGCATCATGATATTACCTTCCAAATGGCAACACGTTATCGAACAAAACGGCGCATATGTGACCTAAATCGGATCATTCTAACTATGGTAAGTCAAGCCTTCAATGTCATGCAAAAATAATGGATTACTTTTTACTACACCAGATATGTTGTTTACATTATAATCGTTGTGTATAAATTACGCACGTTAGTTTTCGCTATGAAGACAGATTCTTATGGTGGACATTAAACGTACTCATATTGTTAATATTACTGTAGATGAAATTGAATTATAATGAATGGGAGGCAGTGAAGACATAAGTAGGAATATCTCGTATGTTTTGTAGTTAGCATATATCTAGTGTTGTGGATGTGTTACTGCAGCTCTGGTTTACAATAGTAGATGACGTGACGAAGCTAAGCACGATAGTTTTCTCACCTGACACTTCTGACAACTTTCTCTGTCCTTCGTAGAAATATAATTGAAATTGTTTGAGAAATAAAAGTCGAAACTTTGGAATATTGTCAGTTTCCACAACACACATTTATTTAATAATACTTCTGAATTTAGTTAGATTCTTGTAGTATTGATCATTGATCAAAATAATGTTACCAAACATCAATGTGTGCTTTAAGCGAAATTTGTATGACGAAGTAGTACTCATTCACTTTTCCTGTAGTAATATTTCTTCGTAAGGTATGACACCTGTAACATTTTTTATCATCCAGACATCTGTTAAGTATGGTATTATTTTTAATTGTGTTTACTCAATGGTGGCATATAAGTCTTTGCCAGGGAAGAATAACAACAACATCTAGCAATGCCAAGAGCAGGCAGCAGGTTTCCTTTTGAAGACTAGAAGGTGATTAATATGGTACCAGGCAACAACTGCGCTGTACCACATACTGTATCTGCTTTTGCCAAGGAGTGTGTACTAACATGGCAATGACATGTGCTCGCATGAGACCCTAAGTATAAGTCTATTATAAGAATAGCACATTCTTGCAATTTAAGAAAACTCTTGAAATTTCGAATATTAATTATTCATAGATGTATTGTAAAACATTGAACATGTGAATATGTGTGTGTATTTATACAACACAGTCTCGGTTTGTGACCATTACGACTTCGTAATATATTCTTAGAAAAAGCCATTTTCTTTTAATACGTCATTAGATTACATACATATTTAATAAACTGAGATATTGCAGGTAAAATTAATTTTCCTAATTCATGTGCTTATACTGAACTCGGCATTCAGGGGCTTCGGTGGCTCAATGCTAGATAACTCAACTCTGATGCTTGAGGTTGTCGCTTCGTGGTGATGTGGGCTTTGTGGTGGACAAACACCGCGTGCTTGAGTTTTTTTAAAGGTTCTCCCGTTTCCTCCCACTGTCTTCATTCCACCAAAATCGCCCATCTATACGGCCTGATGCGGTCTGCCTAGGTTTAATATTAGAAGTGACAGGTTCATAAAACATGAAATGATATGCGTAATAATAAGCCGATAAGGAATCAAAAGAAATAATTCAAAAGCAAAGTTATCGAATTGTACTGGAAAAGTAGCTAAAGGACTCGAGAACATAATCTATGATAATATATTCATGGAAAGACAATATTTGCTTGATTGACCAGCCAAGCTATGCATAGCCTGAATATTGCCGCGAAACCAACTGTAATATATACAATTGAGTGTTATTGTATTGACTTATTGTTTCTGTGTGCATAAAAGTGTTCAGAGACAGAAAATCTTGATTATTAATTGGTATATTGGATTTAGAATAAATATTCTATGAACGATCATTTCCGATAAGTGTTGGAGTACAATATTTTCAGATAGAAAATAAAAAACATTTTTATTTTCAAAAGGTGGACACGACGCTTTGAAAAGAACCATCTTCTTTTATCAAGATTACTGTGAAGAGATATCTAGCTGGTTATCGTGCACCAAAGTTATAATATTAAAGTGGGAAGGCATTTCTGTAAATATTAAACGTAATCAACTAAAATTATACGAATTACTAGTTATCTTTAGTCACGATGCTTCTTAATATTCTCACCCTTATATGCGGTACGTAGCCATATTTTGGCGTCTTCATTCTGAGAAGTCAAAGCCCTCGAGAACGGCAAGTTTCCGCATCAGTGTAAATATAGACCATACTATCGTTCGGGCAGTAACTCAAAGATAAAACAGAGAATGCTCGAGATAATAGTTTTCTGTGTTTAGAATGTAAAATATGTAGGTAAATGCACATTAATAGTTATTGCTCCAACTTTATTGTCAAGGTGCCCATGCTTGTAACTGTTGGCAGGTTAAAAGAGAAACATATCACCTCAAGTTCGGAATTACTGTTTTCAGAACATTTAATGTGTGCAAAGGAAACTTGTGTTGGTCTTCTCCAATGTAATGTGTGTATGATATAGGAAATAAAGTACAGGTGGACACTTTCAGGTGTTTTTGTCGTTGAAGAAGAAGGTGTGAAGATGTTCCCAGGAGCAAGGTGATTCACAGCTCTTACCTGCCAAGAGAATGTCGAGAATAACTTTGGCATCGGTTTTCCTGTCGTCATCATATTAATGAACTGGGTTATTGACGCTTACACCCATTGTTCTTTTGTTTATTGCATTGCAAGGTCACTTTTAAATTTGTGAATACAATGGAATTTCTCTTATCATCGTGTTACGTAGTTTTACATTTTATGTAATAGTTACTGGACTTAAATTCTGTACATGAAGCACAGAAGTCAAAAAAGATTGTTTTCGAGATAAAGGAAAAGAAAACAACTTTCTTTCATATAAAAACTGTATGCACAAACTACATAGTAGGCCTACATACTAGACTTACTTACAGTAGTAACATGTTTATAACAAGAATCAAGCTATCAGTATGTGAGGCCTTCCGAATGCTGTAGTAAACTGCATTGATCACATTTTGGCCAAAATTTGACTTACGCTGTTCTGGTTCGCATATATATATATATATATATATATATATATATAAAAAAAAATAAC
>JAGDQP010016287.1:13561-40896 GCA_022664845.1 Lepisma saccharinum | reverse complement strand
GCATTTGCCCATAACTTCTTCATCAAATCAATTTGTCCAGATCTCTTCGCCATCCTTCTGTATTATATGAGAATCCTTGCTGTCCAACTAGGTGACTGATGAGATTGTAATTTACTCAAACCGGTCAAGGCTGCTACTATACCAAGTCCTCGCACATTGTAGGCCTACAGAGATAAAGGCACTCCCACAGAATCTAAAAGAAATTTAAATGAATAAAAGAACCAGGTGGTGAAAACTTCTAGGTTTATCCGACTCCTCATGGTCAGTCGATAGCCAACACACGTTCTTGGCAAAAGGCAAGGCTATTTTATGCAGTAGTAGCTCTCTCTTTCCCCCAGCTGACAAGTAATAGAGGCAGCCACGTTCTGGCGAGACGCCAGGCGATCAGATTGCTCTCCGAATAGAACGAAGTGGATAAATGCACATTCAAGTTTACCTTGCATGTGCAAGAGCACTGCTGACAAACTCCATTCAAGAACATGAATACTCGGTTAGCATTTTCTGCTTCTCTGTGACAGAAGACAAGATATTTTATAAAAATAAAAAAAGGAAAAATACCGGTTCAGGTTCAGATTCAGGCTATTCTAACTGATGTATTCTTCTGTCACATCACGAGAATGTCGGAATTGTACCTTTAGTAGATGTTCCAATTATTCCCCTATTCCTGCTTCCCTCTCACAGCTATAGCAAAGTGTACAACTGTAAAACATTAAAGTGCTGAACAAAGACCAGAAATGTAATTTTAGTAAAGAATAAGGCAAGTTTTACGATCTTCCTGTGCTTCAAAGTTCACACAAATTAATTTATTTCCAATACTACTACTACACAATTTTCAGATGTTGGGGAACAACTTCAGTTATATTGGAAAGATGGGTACAGCGTTAGCGTTTTATTTCCCCAGGTAACAAATACGAAAAGGAGAATATAAAAGCGGATGATACTTAGATACCTTATAGGTTTTTATTAAAGTGGATTTCAAACCAATGCGCTCAATGGACTTTGAACGGGTTTGAGCGTGCTAGTCAATCAGTCAACTGCCTTCGCCCTACTGGAACTTGCAAAAGAGGGGGAGGGTCAGCTTTGTAGAGTAATTGTACGGTGCGTTACGGATATGGAAGTGTTCTCATTTAAAACGGATTCAGTTCACTAGCGTTTTGTGGGATATACACAAGGCGATAGATAGTCTGCTTGTGGAAAGGGATTTGGAGCACAAAAATGAGTTATTTTCGTTGTTCTTAATACTATTTAAAATGACCTGACGATGTATAGATGCAAGCACAGAGCAGAGCTCTCTCACACAAAATCTATTTTCATCGTATTCAATAAGGACACAAAAATGTCGTGCGATTGACTGACAGCCAAATAGGCCCGGGCATAAGAAACAACACGGCAATCTTGATAAATTGTGAACTGGTCAAAAGAGGATTGATTCTGAAAGAAGATCAAGTCCCCATCCCCAAGTTCCCGATGCTTCGTTGGAATCTGACATAGCTGGCAAATCAGACTTTGCGGAGAAACCAAAAATCAAATCCTGAGAAATTGGGAGCATTACTTTTGTTGACGGTGAAGTTCCCATAATAATACAGGAACAATTCAACAATGCGTCTAATAGCTTTTGTCCCCAATGAGTCCCGATGACGTTTTTCTTACGAAGATATTTACGTGCTAAGCGCTTCATAACAACACCGAAAGCAAAATCAGGAAGTAGTGGACATTTTTGCGAAATATGGCAATTTTCCCGAAATCAAATTCAAATAAATCATTGGACACACTGCAAAAACTGTACCTTTGAATAGTGGGTACAAAATGCCGATTTTGTACCCACAAATTCTGAGAGGCAGTGACAGGCACAAGGATTCATATTTTATCTTCTTTTTAATCTGCTCCTCCCGAGCACTGGGAGGCAAAGAACCGCCTCTCTAAACCCAACCCTGAGTTCGCCACTGCCTCTCAAAAATTGTGGGTACCAAATTGGAATTTTGTACCTACAAGTTAAAGGTACTGTTTTTACTGGGCACCAGAAAACATTGTAAGCGATCGAACAAAATCTTTAATTACGAAACAAGTCAACACTACTTTAACATCAAAAGGAAAGGAGGGAAACACAAAAAATCAGTATTTCCGTAGAAAACATCTAAAAATTATTTTCAGTATCCAGGATGTTTGAACAGGATAACCCACCGAGCCATGGAGAAGTTTGAGGAACATCATAAGGAATTATGAACACTGCCTCGTCTAAAAATGACAAAAAAAAAAAAAAACCGGCACTGTAACGCCATTGGGATGTAAAGTACATATTTCGTATGTTCCATGGGTTGTGAGATCTCTTAAATTTCTCCAAGATGTGCACCAATTGAAGGAGGAGCTGCCAGAATACGTAGAGTTGAATCTGTTCCTTGTCGTTTGCCATGGTAGAAGGAAGACAAGGTAAGTCCGCGCGCAGCTTTCTCTTTTCTCGTGACGTCACCTTCGACACACGAGCCAGTGGTCTGCAAGGAAAGATCATCATTTTGCTTGTCGCTTGAACTTGTCAATTTGTTCTTGTTTGGCGATAAAAAGTCCTCAAAAACACAGATTATTAGGTATTATACTGCTGTGTGTTTGTGTGCGTTTATATATGTTTGTAAAATATATTATATATACTGTGAATAGTGTAAATAGAACTTGTATTTATTGCGCATAACTGATTTGTAAACTTCCACAAACATGCCGTCGTGCGCTGTGTATGACTGTAAAATAAACTCAAGATATAGGAAAAGTAGTGAAGAAACTGTTAAGTTCCATTCATTTCCCAAACAAGATGATCTACAGAAACAATAGATATCTGCTTGCAAGAGGAAAGATAAAATTAATCCAAAGAATGGCGAGTAAAATATTTTCGTATGGTTTAATTGTATTCATTGTGCGTCAAAAAGAAGCAATGCAAAGGAAAATAATTATTTTGATTTCAATAAAGTTGTAATTATTTTACGAGGAATTCCTTGTTTTAAAATAATAGTATGTGAAAAAAAAAGAATTGCTTCTTTTCAAAGACATGATAGAAGTTCTCGAATCCATCAGTTTTATGTAAAGTCAGCATCCTTAATGACTTATCAAGGAACGAATTGATTGAACTGTTGCTAATATCCAAAACGAGCTGGTGAGTTTCTAAAGACGAGACCTACAGTTTTTGGTGAAGTGGGTTCGAAAACACTCCACGAAATAGACCTCGCTGGAAACTGAACCTCCATTCAAAATTTTACTTCGTCTAAATCACACAAATATTTCACTAAAGCTGACTTTAATGTTTGAACTTTATCAGAAACCTACTGACAAAATATGATCTTTTCGTGTGTTCATTGTGTTGTCTTACATGCTTGTGGTCCATAATGCACATTCTATACACATTTACTTCCAATTTACCGAAGTTCGCGTTACTTAGAGTTCGTTTTAGATCACTTTCTGCGCATTTACCAGTACCACTTCACTTTTAATTCTCAATGCACTAAAATTGTGGTCTATTTCGTATTAATTCAACGACAATTTTATATATGCTCAAACGCCCTTCTGCACGTTTTTAAGTATTTGCACTTTTTATGACAACTTTCCACCCTGAAATTGCCACTAATAAAATTCAGAAAGATGTTAGATAATGCATTCATGTTGTTTAGGATAACAAGTATTTATTGTTGGGTAATTATAGGCTTTTAGACTACAAAGCATTGTCAATACGTTTGTTCAAACTGATATCAACAAAATATTAACTCGCTCCATTAGTAGCTTGAGTAAGCTGTATTTTTCATGAAAGCGCACCTTTTGGTATGTAAGGTCTTTATCATGTTGTTTGTATTTTCAAAATACAAGGACCGCTATTGCTTGATTTGTACCTCCTTGTTTTGCCTAGTATATAACAAGTTCATATTAATATTTACCCAGCCACCGTGGTTCAGGCGGTAGGTTCGCAGACTTTGCAGAGGCTAAGGGAGGTAGGCGGCTTTAAACCCCACGGCGAACTTAGTTTTTCCAGTTTTCTTCCTGTCATACAAGGCAAATGCCGGGATTGTACCTTCAAATTAGGTCCTGACCCACACCTTCTCAACCCCTGCCCGTACCCTATCCCATTCTGAGCCCCAGATGCCTAAATGACATAAATTCAATTGAGCAGAGCAGAAATATTACGCCAAGTAGAGAATTTATCCACTCCTAACCTAAGACCATGCATTCCCTACTCGATTTAGATTTCATAAATAAGTTTGCTAAAGCATGTAACATGTTAAGTGATGCACAATTTTATATTCGTTTATTTTTCTGCATACTCCTTTTCAAAACCATTGGATCCTCGCAGGAGAACACAGAAGCATCTCCATTAATTCAAGATATGTACATAAAAAACGCCGCATTGCATGAGGAATTATGTACTACAGTACAAATATTGAAACACGTTCTACCAGAAGAAGAAACTGGAAATGAAGACCAAGTGTATTCCTTTATTATTGACGATCTCCAGGAAGAAAGTTTGAATACATTGCTGGACACGTGGCTTTTAAATTTAAAGTAAAATATCCTGAACTTGGCACTAGAACCGCTTCAGGGAACTTGAACACGATACATATCAAAAGGAGGATTGACATTTCCATCGAAACAACTTTTGGATGCGATCACAATAGCAAACAATGAATTTGTTAACTTCCACAGAATTTATTCGGAAAGAAAAGGGCATTGTTAGAAAACTCACGGAAAGAATAAACGCTAACGTTGAAAATAGATGCGAATCAGAGGCACTGTCTTATTTTCTTCGCCTGCGAACATACATCAGAATAAATGAATTTAGTAAGAAGTTGAGAAATTCTTTCTTTAAGATACAGATTTATAAAAAAAATGTAGAAAATTGTGAAATGAGAGGATTTACACCCCCACCCCACCCCACAAGTAAATAACAGTTTACTTGTCCAATATACGTGGATTAGGCCTATGGGGAAAACACTTTTTTTAAAAAAAAAAAAAACGCACCATAGACAATACCTCTAGGGTGGTGAGGAAATTTGTCTAATCAACGGTGACTTTTTTCCTAGGAAAGTAAAAAGAAAATAGTAGCATACACGAAAGAAATTCTAGTAATAAGCTATATATTCCCAGTTGAGAAAAACATGTTTAAAGAAGAACATTATTTATGCTACGAGTGTCATCTTAGCTATTCTAACGCTAAGCTACAAGCGGATGGGTTTTCTGCGTGAGAGCCTGTGTCGAAGCTGACGTCATGCGCAGCTTTGGTCGCTAGCGCGTCCTCTGATGGACTTACCTTGTCTTCCTTCTACCATGGGAGTTTGTATTAAAAACATTCAATTTGCGAACATTTTCATGGTGAAATTTGTGTTCTACACGTAAAAGTACCTACGGAAATGCATCTGATAACTCATTTAGTTAATATAAAGTTTCACCTTCAAGATTGATTTTACTGCTTAAAAGTCGCTCAAATTACACAACTCAACTTATTCGGGACACAAATATATGACAGAGTGCGGGTCTGTGCGTGCTATTTTCGCTATCTATATGCTTCAAATAAGGTCCGAGGTCAAAACTCGCTGAACAGCAAAAATAGTTCCCTTGTAAGTTTTAGTTAAACACAACATCCGTGTATGTTTGGTCTTCCTTTGGAACTTACCTGGAGCACGGAGAATGGTAAATAATTGGAACAGTGACTAGAAGATGACAGAGAGCACAATTCTATGGATTGTTACAAGGTAAGAACTTCAATGTGTAAATTATTTTGGACATCATTTTCGATAACCCATGATTGCAGTCTGTCAAAGCTTACGAAACATAGTTGTGTGCCTAAAACAGCAAGTAAACTAAAAGTAAAATAATAAAATGTTAGTGATGTTGTTCAAATTAAAGCGAACTTGAATTTCGGTAGTTCTATTCTGTACACTTCCATGAAAATAAACAATACGTTAAAACATATTTCCGTTACTATTGACGCATTAAGGCAGGCAATTATACGCATAGCTTTTACTATTCCCCATATCCGGTGTAAAATTTACGTACGAAACGTATATTTTTTTTAAAAGCAAGACTTGCAAGACTCTTGCATGCAAGACCAAGATTGGGCGAGCAAGACCAAGACCAAGACCAAGACCAAGACCAAGACCAAGACCAAGACCAAGACCAAGACTGCTACGGTCTTGGTCTTGGTCTTGCTTTTGCTCATCACTAGGGTAGAGTCTTTCTTTAATCTTTCGAAGCGGTAGGGATAGAGAAGGGGTAGAAGATAGAGGAGCGAGGAAGGGGCGTGTTCCTCTTTAAAACTTTGCCCATATCGTCTACAAGTTTGCCAAGACTTGAAAGATGTTGACTACGTTATTCGTGTACGGTATTGCCAATGCCTGAAGACCTTCAATGGTAATGACATCATCGTGGAAGATTAGGTGTTTTTCTCTGACGAAGCGTTGTTCCAATTTGATGACTATGTCAATTTGCAAAATTACCGAAGCGGGAGCGCAGAAAATCCACTGATCTTTGTGAGTCTTCCCTCCATCCTGAGAAAGTTGGTGTATGTTGTGCCATTTGAAGGTGACGCATAATAGGGCCCATCTTCGAAACCAAAGTGGACAGTGAGATCTGCCAAGACATTATGCAATTTGCTGCAATGATAGAACCTGATGAACGGATATGCTGGTGCAACTTCTCATACATCTAATTGAACTATGGCGACGTTGAGGGAATTTTTTGTCGACAGGACTATTTCAAAAGGTCTATGGGTCGCAAGATCTCGTGATCTCTCAAATCCGGAATATTTCTTATGATTTTTTGAAGCAAGCTCTTTACAGACATAATCCACTAAACTTAGAATAGCTGAAGCACCACGTCACTTTTACTATTCAGAATATAACCACGGAAGATTTCTATAAGTTTGCGTGGAATATGGTAAACCAATTGGATATCGTTTCCAAAATTTTATTTAAAGTACTATATGCGCAGAACACTACATTGTATTTGTAACATTTTTCATATTTGAGTTCGGGTCCGGTTTTTAAATGTACGCACACGGAAAGAAATTAGTTTTAACTAAGTCAAGATTTTGCTAGGTTGATGACCAAAAGGGTTGCCCATAACCTACTGGTTGTTTACCACAACCCTTTCGAGACATGAAAGTACCTAATTCTGTAGGTAAATGGTAACCCATTGAAAAGGTTTAACAGAAATCAGGGTAAAAACAACCAATTCGTGGGTAGTCGATACCTACGGTAGTCGTGTAGTACCTACACGATTGGTAACCAACCAACAACACGGTTTATTTAAACAACATGATTAACCCACTCCTCGGTTATGCTAACCGTTTAATGTGCAGGTAAATTTAACCTTCTGAGAATTAGTTATTTTTTTAACCTTGATGAGAGTTAGCTGAACCGAGTCTCATCTATACGAGATGGCGTTCATTGAACTCTGAAGGGCTTCCACATGGAAGTTTTGTACCAACGCCAAAACGTTATGGTAAAGCTTAGGAGGTAATCTAGCAACCCTAAATCTAGGAATGTAGTGCTATATAAATTATTATTAATATTCTATTGATGAGAAAGTGTAATATGCAACATTGACATTAATATAATGAATATCACAGTAGCGCAACTTGTGAAATACACACATTATCGACCGTAAGCTTCACGTGTTCGGTGGTGTAGTCGTTAGTGCTTCGGACTACAACGCATGAGGTTCCCGGTTCGATCCCAGCCCGGCGCGCGTTTTTTCTTTTTTTCAAAGATAACTATAATAAGCTGCATATAGTGTAAATCATAACAATAACTTACTTCCAGACGATTTTACCACAATTTTTTTTTTTACAAATTTTCGTTGGGATGGGTTAAAGTAACTGAGTACAGTTGTTTATCATAACCCTTTAAAATAACCTACGTGGAGGGTTACACCAACCCACTGGATCTAACCTTTTTAGCTGGGTTGCGGTAACCTTGTACTTATTAGGCTCTATATTTACCAACTCACTCTGTTACATTAACCCATTTTTGGGTTGCTAGTAACCTTTTATTTCTTTCCGTGCACTTTTTTAGGGACAAAAGGAAAACAATCGACAGCACCTTCTTGTCTCTTCAAAGTTTAAAACCTCACTCTCCTCCATCGCCAACCGTGATTACCCTTTGCCCTGTGACGTGGTTATCAGTCTCTACGCAAACGCAATACACAGCGCGTTGTTAAAAGGAAAGAACAAAAACATGTCTTCCACCCTCCCCTTTTAAGGATGTATCGGTTTTATGAAAAAAATACTAAACTCCTTTCCCACATTAATTTGCTTTTGAGATATAAAGCATGTATTTTAGAAAAAAATAAAGGATGTTAAAAAATGTTCCTATCAAATAATTTTGCACAAGAAAAGAATAACAATCAAATACACAACTCTCTCTATAAAATATATTTTTCGAGATTCAGATGCATTGAATTAAATTGGCTTTATTTCTGGCCTTTTGTCATTTACGACTCAGGCCAGGATGAGGTAGGGGCTGGGGAAGTATTGGCCGGCCAAGTCCTTTCATAATTTAGCATCCCGACATCGCAGTTTCATATGGATCATAATAATGAATTTTATTTATGCCCTTCAGGCATCTAAAACTCAGGCCGGGATAAGGGAGGGAAAAGAATTCGGGAAGGTGTTGGCTAGGGCATATGTTGAAGGTGTCATCCCGGTATTTGCTTGGTAAGCAGTTAAGATGGTTGGCCGCTGGGATCGAACCCACGAGCACCCGAATGCTACGCCAACGCTCTACCACTGAGCTACGGTTGCTCTGTATCATAATAACGAAGTCCAAATACTGGGTCTTTGAATCTGAGACCGAAACCACACGAATCCATTGTACCGGATATCCGACTTCATATTCGGGTTTCTGGTACCCGGATCCTGGCAATCCCTATTTTGTTTCGGTGCTATAGACTGCCAAAAGTGTGGGGGGGAAACAAATTTTAGATCTCTATGCTTCCAATACCATTAGCAATAAATATATCCAAAAATACATTTTCCAAAATTGTGCAATGGGGGATACCCGAAAGGAAATAGAGAATTTCTAGACATTCTCCGGAGTAAACATGGGGAAAATCAACACGAATTATTCCATGTGAGTACAGATGATAAACATATCACTGCCATCTGATCGGCCAATAACTATTTCTTTTACTGGTGAGAAATGTATGCAATTTACTCCTCTTTGTTATGCAACAACGCATATTTGTAAATAAAAACGCAAAGGAAATTTTGTTTGAGATATCGACTTGCCCGCAAACGAATTATTGTTACTTACTTGCTGCAAGTTACTCCGATTCATGTTATTTCGACCCACTTTCATCTGAGAAAATTTCTGGGAATCCCCTATTTTAAATTGGGGAAATAATGTTGTTACAATTAACAAGTTAGAGCTGCGTTTCTACCAACAATCGCAAAGGTTCTGGTCCCTTGATGACATTTTAGCCACGCAAGCATTATTTTTATAAAATGGGCTGGCAACACTGAACCACAGCACCAATCACGACGGCTCAAGGGTTTCTGAGCTAGTCTAGCTAAGACTTTTCGAACGACACTTCATGTATGTCTCTACACCTTATGGTTCATTAGATTTATTTTTTGCAAACGCTGCCAACGCTGATAGCGGGGATTCTGGAGAGTGATAACATCCGCGGTATGTTCCTATTGTGTCAAACAATATTTATGCCAAATTTGGTGCTGCTACGACTAATATAATGGAAGCTATTAGAAAAAAATATATCATTTTATAGAAAATCGTCTGGCAACACTTCTAAGTTTAATGCATGTCCACTGTGTTTTTGCATTGTTTCGAATAATGCGTATGGCAAATTTGGCGCAGCTAGGTCTGATTGAATGGAAGCAATTTAAACTATTGATTTTTAGAAAATGGGCTGGTAACACTGAACCAATCAGGACGGTTCCAGGGGCTCTCAGTTATTTTAGTCAAGACCTTTCCAACGACACCTAACGCACCTGGACTAAATAGAAACATATATTGCCCGATACTAAGTGACTTTTTATTTCTTCCGTGACCTCGTTTTTGCTAGTTACATATGCTCACAAGTATTTAAATTTATTTACTTTCTCTATGATATCATTCTTAATTGTTATCTATCTATTTCGTTGATCCCTGTGTTTCGGCTTTTTATCATGCATTTTGATACGTTCATTTGTAGATCTATCCCATCGCACCCTTCTACTAAAACATCGATGTTATAGTGCATCTATATCGTTCCCTATTACATCTACATCATCTGCGTATACGACTCGTCTTTTATATTTAGAATCACGTATTCTAACCCAAATTTAAACATTAGTGGTGACAAGGCATCGCTCTGCTTGAATCCGTTGGGATCTCGAAACTATCTGACATATTATTATTACCTACACGTTGTAACGGGACTTACATTTTAAATTAAATAAATAAATCAGTTAATATTTTCGCCACCATGTCGCCCTTATTAAGGCTATAAATTGTATAAAATAATTTATAGACAGTTATCTCAACAAATCAGATTAAAGGCAGATAAAGACAGATTAAAATAACAATTTTCATATTTGAGTACGTTTGCAAGCATTAAATGGCGTATTTATATTCATTATTATATAGATCTGTTTGAGCACAAATTGGAAGACTATGTATAATACATAAAGCACAAAATGGCGTATCAAAATTCTGTACGCAAAAGTATATGTTAAATAAAAGAGAGGTTGATGCAAAGTTATAACTTCGGGAATATGACGTCACGAATCGAAAGCTTCCGAAGTTAGGTGTACCATGTGACATACTCAAGACTATATAAGACGGCCGCAAAACGATCCAACTTAGATTCTCTCGGTTTACGGGCCGAACCACATCAAGCTCTCTTGGTTGGTGTGCGCTTTTTGGACATTGCCCACCCTTCTATTACATTTTCAATTGCTTTGAATACCTTTATTTGTCATTCTCTCATTTGCTTTATCAACTCTTTGCTTTATATCTCATCCTACAAACCAAATATTCTTTAGCGTCGGCTCGTCTTCAGTAGGTAGGTAGACAATTCAAAAACCAAAACTCGGCCCTGGCTCGTCTTCAGTAGGCAGGTAGGAGTCATTCAACCCTATCGTACTCTCTCTTCCATTCTTCCACTAATAATGAATTGCCTTTCAGCTCCGCGTCGGTCCATCTCACATCCAGAAGCCGTAGCAGATTGAAGATGTATTGCAGTCGGGGATGCGGCGTTGGACCAACACTTCGTACGACCAACAGCCTCTCAAGCAGCAAGAACCGGCGTACGACCAACACCCCAGGGCAAAATCCTGTGTTGGTCGAACGCCGTGTTGGTTCAACGCCGTGTTGGTCCAACGCCGGTACTTCGGGAGTGTAGTGCCGGCGTTGGACCAACACGGCGTTCGACCAACACAGGATTTTGCCCTGGTGTAAAAAAATAATTTAAGATAATATTTTTTATTATGTTTTTAGGTTTTATATATCTAGGGCGTTGTCAATTTTATTGTTGGTCCAACGCCGTGTTGGTCAAACGCCGTGTTGGCCTTACGCGGTGCCAATCCATGATACAGTTTTTTACAAAAATTATTATTTCACAATTACTTCATTATCATCAAGATTTGTGTTTTACCGTGTTGGTCGTACGCCGGATATTATTGTTGGTCTAACGCCGTGTTGGTCCAACGCAGTCTTGTTTCCGTGTTGGTCCTACGCCGTGTTGGTTCAACGCCGTGTTGGTCAAACGCCGTGTTGGTTCAACGCCGTGTTATCCAACGCCGTGTTGGTCCTACGCATTTCACCCTTGCAGTCGCGTATATTTCTCCTGGGGTTACATCCGGTATATCTAGTGGATAGAGTAGGATAGCGAGTAGGGTCATCTCGGGTCATAACAACGTATTCTGCATATAGGGTTACTGAGACACATCCTTACTACAGGAACATTTTTTTTTTTCAGAATTCCAATTGTACCAGGATATTGTATAGTTTTCCTTTTTGATAGAGTCATATGCTTTCTTAAAATCTATGAACTACTGGTGAACATTCCCATTATATTCCCACTTCTCTAATATTTGTCTCAAAGCAAAAATCTGATCCAACGTAGATCTATTTTGTCTAAATCCACATTGCTGATCTCCAAGTATTTCATCTACGTATATGCTGAGGCGTGTTAGCCGGATATTACTTAACACTTTAGAGGATGTTCGAAGTAAAGAGATTCCGCGGTAATTATTAGTCAGATTTATCGCCCTTTTTGTAAATCGGAACTAATACTGAGGTTTTCCATTCGTTTCAAAGCTCCTCCTTTCTCCATATACTACGTATCAATTTATGTAGTTCCTTGATTAGTGCCGTAAATCCCGCTTTGATTAATTCGGCTGGGATGTTGTCAATTTCTGGTGATTTGATTTTTTTTTTTAATTTATTTATCAAAATTTTGACCTCAATCTTGCTAGGTTCTGATATCCACGGTTCTGCGGTATATATTTCAAATTCCTCCGTTTGTTCTCCGTTGTGTACATTAAGAAGTTTGTCGAAATAGCTTTTCCATACATCGAGAATTTTAGTCGGATCCGCCTGAAGATCTCCACGTTCGTTTGTAATCGTCCCTAACCTTGGCTGGTAACCTTTTCTTAACAAGTTTACCCCTTTCTATAGATCTCGTATGTTATTTGTATTACCTCTATCTCCTGAATTTTCTCCGTTAGATAACCCCGCGTGTGGCGTTGCGTTTCGCGTTTCTGTAGTGGTTGGTATTTGCTTCGGTTTTATTGTTTAGCCATCGCTGCCATGCTTGTTAAGTTCCTCATGAAGTTTAATGCATTCTTCACCAAAGCAAGGCTTGTTTATCTGTTGTTTCTTCTCACCTATACGTTCTTTGGGATGAACATCTTTTGTTTCACTTTAGTTATCATCACTAATTGATGGTCAGTGTCGCCTTCCGCTTCTCTATACGTCCTAACGTCCATTATATTGGTATCTTCGTCTGTCCACTAATACATGATCGATCTGGCTGTGTGTTTTGCGTAGTTGTTAATAATATCTTTAAATAATAGATGTGGAGAAGTTAATGGACCAGGGTGAAAAAAAATATTTGGAAAGACTTTAATTAAAATGTTAATGAAGATTGGTTTCTTCCCTCAGATACTCGCTAAGGACTTCGTTCTTTTTCTGTTTCTTTTAAGAAACTGTTGTTCTGACCTTATCTTTTTCCAGAGTATGAATTTCATATTAAAATTTTTAATGAATTCTAATTTGTACTAATGAATGTCTACGGAGGTAAAACCACGGGGAAGTAACTTGAAGAAAATTCTGTAGGACTTTAGTTTTTTTTTTTTTTTAATTTCCTTCTTCCTATTAACAGGGCCAATTATAACTGATCTGGTTTTCTTTCCTAAGATATCGTTTCTTTTAATTATGAAGACCCTGTTACAGTTAATTATAATGGAGTCCAGAGATGTATATACATAAGCATTCAGGATAGGATTTCTAGATAATTCTTTTCTTATTAAAACTTTGTTTAACGTATTTTAATTTAAGGTAGCGTTAATGGGGGTAAAACAAGTCTTTTACTATTGTCGTCATAATGAACATTAGAATATTGCATCTTAAGATCGAATTTTTAAGATCGATAACCTTCCCCCCGGCTGGACTACTCATTAGCGTATGTAAGGAAGGAGGATATGGCATAGAGGTTACATTGAACCTGATAATGCCTTGTTTAGATTACTAACATTTTACGATGATGAAACTTATGGGTAAAACTAACTTGCGTTCAGATTACCGAACTTAAGTTGGTTATCGTGCTTGTACTACCATCGTCTGTAAAGAAACAGGTTGAGGTTTCCGTGGTTGAGTAAAGAATCTGCTTGTTAAACGGGAGAGGATTATATTATAAAAAATGAACACAAATGAATTGATTGTAGCGTCAAATTTTGTAGATTAGTTCTGCCATCATTCTTTTATATTTTAAAAGTAGTAAGCACCTCTATTATACTATATATTTCGATAAAGAAATAAATAAATTCACGAAGTGATTCGTGTCTATTAACTAACTTGTGTTTAGACAGCCGTTTCTTACTAACGTTACAAGATAACCATCGTAGGTTGACGCTAGTTAAATTTGGAACCCGCGTTAACGGTAACTACCGTTTACATTACTAAAATGAACTCGGGTTAAGGTTAACCATGGTAAAATGTCAGTAATGTAAACAAGGCATAAGAGAGTTTTCCTGCATGAAAAGGAATAAAGTTATGTTTGAAAGCATATCATTGGTTTATTCAGAAATGAATGCAGGTGCGTATTGTTCACTTTACGTTGTAGTTTCTTAATCATGCAGTGGACGTTGTACGCACCCTTTAGGACAACTAGTAAAAGCAAAACTCGACATTTCGAAGAGAATCAAACGTTTAGACCAGCACAGCGTAACTAGAGGAGAAGGTCCAAATACGGGCTACCACTTTTATTTTTCGAATATCTCCAAAATGTTCCAAGGAATGTACTAAACAACAACTGCAAATTTGTATGAGATATGTTTACTTTATAATGTAGTTGCAGGGGTGGACTGGCAAACTTTGTCTCACCCGGCTTAGCTACAGAGTTGGCCCACCATCAAAAAAATTTATGGTAGTAGTTTGAACTTTGAGTTGCAGCAAGGAAGCGTTTTTCGAAAATCAGCTAAGAACTATTTTGTGTCTCTGAACATATATTAACAACAAGGCTCTGTAGCAGCATATTATTTTTTTTACTAAGTTTTCTAATCTTGATTGACATTGTCCAGTCTAGCTAATCTCTCATATTTTTCGGTTTCTTGAACAAGCCTGAAATCTTACTTTCAGCAGAACCGTAAGTTTATTTCCACCTTTTCTGTGACAATGCATATATTTGCTGTAGTTTCTTCATAGCTAAGACAAGTTTAGGATTGAAAGGAAACAAAAATTTCGACTACAAAAATCTATGGATATACTTGCAAGATGTGTGCATCAATATTCACACCTCATCGACATTACTGTGCTTTTGCGTTCTTACATATTTCTATACAATGGGCTACTACAATTTGGTGATAAACTAAATCCATTATTACCTTCAAAACTTGTTTTCTATATAGCCATAACAGATTGAACATAGACTTTATATATTAACATTAATTACACAAACGATAAAATGACCATGAATTTATTAAGATATCTAAGTTTGAAAGAAAATTGTGATTGTCTGCAAAACAAAAGTATGCATTACAAATCATAATCTTCAATAATATATTTCCTCTGGTTTTTTTTTTTTAGCTCTATCTCCCTTTTAATATAACGCCATAATTTACATAAATTACAATTTTCGTTTTCGTAATATATAGTTTTGAGTAAGCTGAACTAAAACTACAATAATTCCACAAATTTAGTAACATTAGCAAGTGCCCGTGACTTAAAATATTTACATTTCTAGACAGGGGACCAAGATGTGATTTTTATTTTATATCAAACAACACAAATGGACTTTGTAGTTAGCTTAAGTTACTATCATTTTTATTTTTTTTCTTTGTTGAAATTAGTAATTTAAATAACGTTTTAACTCCTTTCACGTATCTTCCAATGATTTTATGGCGCTCTCCATGAGAACGAATGCCTCAAGAATATTGCGTTTCTTTTGTTCAAGTTTCTGTGTTAAAATCTTATTAACCCTCGTACATAATATTCTTCATGAACATTATTGAAACAATGAAGTCAAAAGACAACAATTTCTTCCTCAGACCAAGCACTGCGGCTTTAGTGTTACTATCGAGCTGACAACATGTAGACATAATATTTAGAATCTTACCCCAGTAGCACACAAACGTTGAAAATACGCGGATTAAACGTTAGTATCGAAACGCTACGTTAACGTTGCAAATGTACCGAAATGTCCGTCTGTTCAACGGTTTATTCGACGTTGGATAATGGTTGAGAAGAAACGATGAATAAACAGGTTTAGTTGGCCAAAACAAAGCATGAATGTTGTCTATTGGTATGCACACATTTAGTTTTATTTTATCACGACATACGGTGTTAATTTTCCAACAGCAAATAATCCCAATGGCTGCTGTGGGGTTCGAACACACGAACGTTCTGCACTTCTCGTTGGTAGCTCGATGCGTTGACCACTTATCCAAGAATCCACCCGGAGAGGCCACTACTCTTTTACTGTATCACTGTAAATATAGTTAAAATATAGTTTAAAATTCAACCTGTTTTCAACATGCAAGTGAAAACATGAAAAATATCGTTATTTTGATTGTACTTGCTTTTAATTATAATGCTTAAGCAATTAAATTGGAAATACAAGTGTGAAACGAAATCTAGGACATAGTATGAATGATAGTTGAAAGTACGTCACATTAACGTCGTATCAATTAAATTCTGATTTCGTTGGAATATGGTTTAAAATTAAGTCTGTTTTCTACGTTTACATGAGAACACCAAAACTAGTTTGTGTAATTCAATTAGTTTTTAATTATATTTTTGACATAACATTAGTAAGAAACACATTAAACAAAATCTATTATACCATAGTTGAAAATAACATATTGAATACACGTTGTAGTAACGTCTTATCAACGTCATGACGTCTTTGTTGAAATGTGATTTAAAAATAAACGTATTTTTTCAACCGATAACTGTTAATCAACGAAATGAACATAAAACGTTGAAAATACGTACCCTATATGTTCTACGCAAACTTGACAAATTTAGTTCCGCTAATTTGCGTCAAATATAGTAGTTCGAGGAACCATATTGCGTTGCGTTGTGAACGCAAATTTCATAAAGACGATATTTAATTCATCCCCTGGTCACCAAAAGTGACCTTAGTTCAGCTCTGATTCTAGCCTAAGATTGAAGCAGTTATTTTATACATGAAAAAAAAAATAACAGAACATCCTGGTTAAATTCGACTTCAAATTACACAAAAGTAGGGAAGTTTTGTGGTAACCTAAAATTCACAGTAATCTAAGATCTAATGTAATCTCTCAGAGCACATAGGGAGAAACATTTTATTTTTTTTCCTTGCGTTTGAACAGTCATTCTTTCAGGAATGACCAGGACCAGAGATGTTATTCCCAGAGCACGAAACATACGAAGTTTCGGACCGGATTACCGGGTCTCTGGTCACCTATCTTCGGGTCACACCGGGCTACTGGGTCACCAAAAGTAACCCGATTTAAGCTCTAATTTCTCGCAGTGTGTAAGATTTTTTTTCTTATTGTTTATTCCCTTGATCTAATAAAACCTGGCAAATCTTCCCCTAACATAGTGTTGCTGAATGTGGGAAAATTTCCATTGGAATTGGGAAATTTAGTCTTAAATTTTGTAGGAAAGGGAAATTTTGTTCAAAATCCCTACATTGTAGGGAAAAGCTTCTTTTGCTCCATGTCTGACTATATACCTATATATTTATTCCCTCTAAATATAAAGTGATTTCATTGCTGCCTTTCACCATATTGCCATATGGGTTCACGTTCTTGTATATAAACGTATATTTTGTCTGTAACTGTCTTAAAATGGTTTTTATTTTTAAAAACTTGCTGTACAAAAAGCACCTCTGGAGGCATCCATTAATGAGCTCTCATAGAAATTTCAAAAAGTCGGTTCTTGTTTTGTTTGAGATATGTAGTGAAGTGGGTGCAGTAATTATTCTTAGTAGGATGTTAAATAGCTAATAATGGCATCAAAACAAAAGAAATTGCAGTGTTATTGTTCATTCAATGACAACTGCTTGAAATATGACACCTTCTTTCGTTGGCTTCTTAAGATGTACGAAGAAATCGGAAGAAGCTGCGTGTGCCAGGTAATATAATAATTCGCAGCCATATTCAATCCACTACTGGATGAGGCCTCCCCCCGCAGGGATGAGTTGGTCTACTGCTCCCACGCTGATCAGACGTGTTGGGAGAGGAGAGCCGAAGCTCTCAACTGTGATCGCCACTGTCTTTTATTCATAGCAGCTCCCTAATTGCATCACGATGCTGAGTGGGCACCGTTCCGCTTTGGAAACAAATCCTTTGAGAATCAACCCGGGACCCCACGATTAGCAGTCATCGACGGTAACCAGTAGACCAGTAGGGCGGTCATGCCAGGTAATACGATTAAACACGACGGAATTAATGATCTCAGACAACATTTAGACCTAAATAATGCTAAACAAAAGAATGTTATACAGGAAGAAAAATAGGAAATTGAAATATCCTGTTTTTAAACATGTTTGAGTCGGTAACCTTAATTTTCTCTGTTAAGATATTTGAAACTCACACAGCTCCATATTTCAGCTTAAAAAAGTTTTTTCCGATTTCGATACGGGAGACGGATCTACTTCTAGTGACCCGAAATTGAAGCCAGCACAAGTCATGATCACCTGGAAGGTGAAATTGACTGCAAAAACAACTGAACATCACGTTCCGTACAATACCATACTTAAAATATTCCAATCTTCCTCTATTCTTTGCTTCTACACACCCAGACATAGACCAACCAATAAGACGCAAGTTAATCCTAATTCACCAGGCAAGCTTAATCGAAAACTGGCGTCAAGTTGACCCAGCTTAATTGTATTGGATCAGTCAATCCGGCTCCCGTATCTAAATCCATACATTTCTACGACGAAAACATTGGAATTATATTTAAATTACATATCCAACTCGAACATTTATAGAGCTAACTATAAGATGGGTTAGACGTGACGTCATTGGCTTAACCAAGGTTATTAGAAATTTAGATGATAGGTCAGGATTGAAAAATCTGGATCTGAGCATAACAGCGATAGTGTGCCATCTAGGTGATGAACAGGGATCTAAATACAGGAGACGGATCTACTTCTAGCGACCCAAAATTGAAGCCAGCACAAGCCATGAGTACGTGGCAGGTGTAATTAATTAAAAAAAAACAACTGAACATCACGTTCCGTACAATACCTTATTTAAAATATTCCAATCTTTTCCTCTCTTCCTTAGCTAGATCTTCATCCATTCTTTGCTTCCACACACCCAGCCATAGGCCAACCAATAAGACGCAAGTAAATCCCAATTCACCAGGCAAGATTGATCGAAAACTGGCGTCAAGTTGACCCAGCTTTAACATCCATGGGTGATGAAAACTGGCTTGATCTTGCGCAGGATAGAATCCAATGGCGAACATATGTTACTGCGGCGATGAACTTCCGAGTTCCTTAAGCCATAGAGTTAGTTAGTTAGGGCAAATGTTTCTTTTTAACTGGCGGCACTACCCAGTTATTGGCACTCCCAACATTTTTTGTTAAAAAAAAAAAAAAGGTTGAAAATATTTGGCAAATCTGATATTGTTCCTGACACATTGGGCTCGTTCGGAAAGTCCGAACGAGTTTAACGCGTTAACCTCGTTCTCTCACGAAGCGTTCGGAAATCACTTTCGTGAAGTTCGTTCATTTAGTTAGCCGTTCAGTTAATTTCGTTCGCGCACGAAACGAACTAGTTCTGACTTCGTGAACTTCTTTAAAATTAACATGGCTACCTTCCGCATGACAAGTGTACAACGTTTCGCATCGTGATTTTTTTTTTGCTTTATCTACAGGTATAGAATCTAAA
Source organism: Lepisma saccharinum (assembly GCA_022664845.1). Taxonomy (NCBI): domain Eukaryota; kingdom Metazoa; phylum Arthropoda; class Insecta; order Zygentoma; family Lepismatidae; genus Lepisma; species Lepisma saccharinum. Next base: position 21,320 of record JAGDQP010016287.1, on the reverse strand, counting down.
GGCCTCTTTAGACGACAGCGTTTATGCTACGATGAATCTTACGATTAGCAGTAGTGGCAGAGTGTGAAAGCAAGAACGCTACGATAGGGCAAGATGCTATGGTATAAATCCATAACTGTTTTTCTTTTTACGCTGGCACACTGTTTTCGCTAAGATTCATCGTACGAGAAATTGTATAGTCTAAAGCGGCCTTTAGACTCTTATTCCTGCAACAGGCAACAATTTTGGAACAACTAACTTATAGTTTCTTTAATGAATTCTGCACATAATTAAACACATCTTTGTTATTGGTCGTGGTTAAGGTGACAATTTAAAGAAAGCTTTAGTTTTTAAGTTACAAATTTAACCTATTAACATCTAAGCAGATAATCTAAGAGCTGTTTTTCATTTTTCTGTAATTATTTATTGCTATAACGTAATTATTGTATGGGGTTTCTTTCTTTCACAACTAGAAGAATGTTTAGAGACCCCTTAGCCTGTATCATTCTCTAAATTAGACAAAATAGTTGTTGCCAATAACTGAAATGTCATTTTTGCCAATAACTGGTGTGCCCATTTATTTGGCATGGGGGCAAATATGTATAATATTCTTAAAAAATATGATATATGTATATATATTTCAGCTAACATAGCCATTCTAACTTTTAAGATAATATAAAATACGGTCGCTAGTCCTTTCACGTAGCATGTCGCTTCATAGGAACAAATAACTGCTAATGGTGGCAGCCAGGGTTTAAAAAGCATGCAAACTTCGTCGCCACAGCCACTAATTATTAGATTTGGCCACCTAGAGTCGCACCTGGCCAATTTTGACCACCAGTTTTTCTCTCAAAATTATCAACTTTACCGGTATCAAGACCATCACCAAAGTCCTGTTATTCATCTTTTTGCCACGAGTGCATTATTTTTTATGCATTTTCAACACGCCGTAGTAAATATTGCAGCTTCTTCAGACGCCGCTGTCGCAACTGTTTTAGTGTGCAATAAAATTAGTCGTTCGCCTAAGGGAGGACTGTTTCACTTTTTTATTTGCATGGAAATTCATCTTGGTTCTTGACTGATTTCAATATGAAGTCGCATCGGTGTAACATGCATGTAATTTAAGTTTAACGTTAATAAAACATAATATATTATATGAGGCCACCAGTGATTACAAATGGCCACCAAAAAATTCTTCAGGTGGCCTCATTAGCCACCAAATTTTAGAAAACTTATTAAACACTTGTGCCAACTACTGGGCTTAGCAGTGCCAATAACATACACGTCTCCACGTCTCGAAAACGTATAGTGAACGTAAGTGCCAATAACTGTGCATGACAATGGCCAACAAATAGGTCATTTTGTTGTGTTGAAGAAAAGATAATTAAAAAAAAGTTTTGATATTTCATTCTTTCACTGCACAATTAATTTCAAGAATGATTTAAGAGTTTACTATAGCATTACAGTTAGACATGAACAGAAAAATAAAACCTGAAGAGATCTCTGCACTTTAAGTTTCAAAACGACAGTGGTCTAAAAGTTCCAATAACTAGTACGTTTATCCAAGGAAAGCTTTAAATTAAAAGTAGGGCTAATCACTAATCAGATAATCAGATTGTAAGACCAAGATTAAACTCTTTTTTCTGTATTGTTTACTTACTAGTACATATTTAACAGAATTAGGATATCAATACGTTATGTTACCAATAAATAGCACTTGCCTAAATTCTGGCTATGCACTCAACAAGATGGAAGCCTGAAGTTGGTATATTCGAATCCAGATTCTTTCAATATTGGCCTATCATCTAATTCTAATATCTTTGGTTGAGTCAATGACGTCACGGCCATGGATGTAAATACGGTAGACGGATTGACTGACCCAATACAATTAAGCTGGGTCACTTGACGCCGGTTTTCGATTAATCTTGCCTGGTGAATTGGGATTTACTTGCGTCTTATTGGTTGGCCTGTGCCTGGGTATGTGGAAGCAAAGAAGGATGCAGATCTAGCTAAGGAAGAGAGAAGGAAGATTGGAATATTTTAAATATGATACTGTACGGAACGTGATGTCCATTTGTTGTTTTTTAATCAATACATCTGCCACGTACTCATAGCTTGTGCTGGCTTCAATTTTGAGTCGCTAGAAGTAGATCCGTCTCCCGTATTATTTAGATCCAAGTTACGGCCACCATATTTTCTCAGTCAAAAATCAGGACATGGATTATCAGGATTTAACGCCCCCCTACACTTCCTTATCTCCGAGTGGTTTGTGTCAACCCAAGAAAAGTTTTATTCAGACGATACATTTAATTTATAAGTTGCTCTGTACGAAAACTACTTCAACGTTCAGGACAAACAAGTAACTTTAGAACTTCAAATTCAGTGGTAATAGTCATAACATTTAGTACGTTTTCAATGCAAGTTTAATGCCTAAATAATTGGAATAAGGCTATGAACACTATGTTTTAAAATTATTTCTCCCAAAATCTGTAAATTACAATAAATCAATCGTCCCTCCGATTAAACATCAGAACATTTTTTTTTCGTTTTTGTGTGTGTTTTCTTCTTCTTCTTCTTCTGGGATGGGTGGTGAGAGACAACTCAATGTTGCTAATACCTGTCGTACTGAAAGCACTCACGATAAAAAAAAATGGATTTAGATACGGGAGACGGATCAACTGGCCCAATACAATTAAGCTGGGTCAACTTGATGCCGGTTTTCGATTAATCTTGCCTGGTGAATTGGGATTTACTTGGGTCTTATTGGTTGGCCTATGCCTGGGTATGTGGAAGCAAAGAATGGAGGAAGATCTAGGCCTAAGGAAGAGAGTAGGAAGATTGGAATATTTTAAATAAGGTATTGTACGGAACGTGATGTTCAGTTGTTTTTTTAAATCAATTTCACTTTCCAGGTGATCATGGCTTGCGCTGGCTTCAATTTCGGGTCACTAGAAGTAGATCCGTATCCCGTATCGAGATCTATGACGATAAAAGAAACAAACATTTGCTACTGTCTTGATGTTGAAATAACTTATGATGTATTTCATAAAATATAATTATTTAATATTTAAATTGCGGTATTATATAGATAACAGCAATTATTAGTTAATTGAACATTACTTATGAACGCTCACGAGCACTATAACGAAACAAATGGAAAATTTATTTCAAACGTGTTGATCAAATGAAATTATATTACTTTTCCGAGATTGTCCCGAAAAATTCGGGACATATGGTCACTGTATCTATAAACGGTGATGCAGCTCAACATAATTTGCAATCTATAATATTCCTTTCTTTCTTTCGTTATTTTCTTTTTATCTATAATAGACAATCAAGTAGCCTCCTGTTTATCAACCCATATGCTAACGGAGAGAGTTTAGAAAAAAATTCAAAACCATTGTAATTGAGCTAATATTACTAACCTATACAGGCACATACATTCGCAACTAAATAAATATAGAGCCACTTTTTCTGTAGCTTGTTTCGTCCACACCGCTAATTTTATTATTAATTTTAACTCGTGATCAAACCCCACAGGAACTTCCATCGTATACACTGAGGCAAACAACACGGCTTCGCTTATTCCCTACATTAAACGATGGGCATTACCGGATAAAGATAATTAATTCTGAGAAAACCAAATAACCACTTCTGATAAAGCAATTTTTATCCCCTCCCTACAACTTCCCCCGTCCGTCAGACAATAGTTTATCGCTTCCGAGCTGATACGGTAGGAGTTCTCCTGTATATAACACCAGTTAGGTATTCAAGACGCGTTATCTCGAGCGCCATCTGAGCTTCTTGCAATGGTGAGCCGTCTTCCACGTCATTACCAAAGCCGGATGATTGGAGATCGTTATCTGTATTGAATGCAAGGGCTCGTAATGAAATCCCACCCTTTCGTGTTTTATGAAGCCTATTAGATCAACCTTCTATCTTCACTCTTGATCACCTTTTCGATTTTTTTTTCTTCCTAACTTTCATTATAAATCCTTGCTTCATTTTTCTAGCTCTCTTTAGTGGGTTTAGAAAAATCTATGACTGTCTTTGAGAAGTTAATAATCGTGGAAGTAGCAACAACAACTGCACTACCATGTACGAGACATGTTGTAAATTACAGTGTGTTTGTTTCTGCCACTAGCGTCTCAACATAGAAAATCCTATTTTCGAAATTGTGAAAAACACGATTTAATCGCGTGTGCGAAAAAAAAAACGTACCTGACTTACCTAACCTCCACGTGCTCTTGGTCACTAATTTTATTAAATTTCCTAATGCGTGTATATCTATCTACATATATATAAAGAGAAATTTATATTTCGTAAAAAAAAAATACAAAGCAAACCACTCAAGGATTCGATTCTTCGATTCCTGGTTCTCCGTATTAGCATTCCGATATGCTACCAATACGTCAAATTGGCAATTGGAAATCAACCGCTTGTCAGTCTTATTTACTGTATAGGAGTCATGTACCTGAGCGAAAATGGCCCCGTCTTAATAGGACTTTCTGTTTTGAGACACTACTGTTTCTACCCAGCTAGTTCAGGCGGTAAAACGTCGGAACGCTAACCCACTGGGAAGCTGAGGCTCGATTCCAGTTTAGTCTTTTTCTCCTTTTTTTTACAACAATATTACTTTTTTTTTTTTACTAGTTTTTGCATTTTAAACATTTTATACATCCTCTACGGACATTTAATGCCAAGCAAGCGCAGACACAAGAATCCAACGACAAAATCACTTCCGCAGATGCTCATTGTAAAGCGTTATTTCTTCAGAGAGAGCCTTCTAACCAGTGTTGCTACAGGCGTAGCTTTGGAGTGGGCTGAATTCGATTTTTCTACGCCAATATAGTACAAGGCTCTATAACACAAAACTAAAGGGCATTCAGTTACTATTCATTCTACTATGTTTTGTAACGAAGCATACTGTAATATATACGTGTGTTTCAATTGATTCCTCTGAAAAACTTTCAAGAAGTGATGGGTGCTAAAAAATCCTCTGCTTCTTTCTCCTTCATGCGCCCATCTAGCGTCATTTGTTGAACATCGGGTTTGCACTTTTTCCCCGGCATAGTTCGAATTACGGATTTTCCACACAAAGTTCGTAGCGTTGGGCGGTGCAACATTACAAAATAAGTGTTCAACAGTATTTTTAGTGAGTCCAACACACAGTAATGACAGTATGAATAACATTAGATGCAGGAAAAGTCTTAGGACAAACTGACACGTTTGAAAGCGTGACAAGTAATTGTCAAATGGTGCTGAATTGGATTGAATCGTACCAACTTATTGACAAAAGGGGCTGAAAATGGCAGCGTGGTACCAACGGGCCAAAAAGGGCGTAGAGCAAAGGCGAGCGAACGCAATAAGCGCGAAACGGAAGTAACGCTAACGGAATAAGCGCGAAACGGAACTAGAGCGACAGGATCAAGCGCGAAACGGAACTAGAGCGACAGGATCAAGCGCGAAACGGAACTAACGCTAACGGAATAAGAACGAAACGGAACTCGAGTGACAGAAACAAGCGCGAAACGGAATTAGAGCGACAGGAACAAGCGCGAAACGGAACTAAAGCGAACGGAATAAGCGCGAAACGGAATTAGAGCGACAGGAACAAGCGCGAAACGGAGCTAGAGCCACAGGAAGAAGCGCGAAACGGAATTAGAGCGACAGGAACAAGCGGGAAACGGAATTAGAGCGATAGGAACAAACGCGAAACGGAACTAGAGCGACAGGAACAAGCGCGAAACGGAACTAGAGCGACAGGAACAAGGGCGAAACGGAACTAGAGCGACAGGAAGGAACAAGCGCGAAACGGAATTAGAGCGACAGGAACTAAAGCGAAAGTTTCGCGCTTGTTCCGCGAACCCTACGTAACGATGCTGGAGTGACTGCTTAGTGTCGAAAGATAGACGCCAGATCAAATGTTTAAACTCGTTTGCCTACTTCCAGTCTAATCCAGTATGAACCAAAATTTCAGTTCTCAGTTTTATACGCTTCTTATCGCTGTGCGGCCTGCTTTTTCATTTAAGTCTTGATTTCTGAGTTATTCATATAGAGTACAAGTGGGCTATTCCGATCGATTTCGTAGGACGGGTGATTTCAATCGGAAGCAATAACTTTACGACAAATGCTGCCATCTGACGGAGATTGAATACAACGTCAGTTTAGAGTGGAGTGACCATCTTCAGTGACGTGTAGGTGTGATCTTACATTATTTCGGAGTCAGGAGCAATTGACAGTAAGTATGACCTTGTAGAACGTGGAGTTACATTTTTAGAATCACTGTTTGGAAGTAATTTGTGAACACATATTCCTTGTGACATGAGTGGGAGTAATATATTCGAAAACAGATATCCTTGTGTGAACAATGTGCAATATGACGCCTGACGCAATTCCGGTTGCAGTGTTGCCAATCCAGTGTTCAAAATCATCTATCAATTTCGGTCGATTCCATTCGGTTTTTTGTGGGTGATTTCGATCGCGTGTAATAAGTAATTTGTACAATTGTTCTCTTGGAATAGGGTATTCCATCATAAGTAGTACACGCGAAACGTATTTTTCTCGTTGCAGATGGGAAAGTGCATCAGGAAAACAGAATAACGCTGGAGTGACGACGATATGAAGGAAGCCCTTCAAGCCGTACGGGGTGGCTTGGCATTGAAGGCAGCTGCCAGAAGGTTCCATATTCCTTATACCACCCTCCAGACTAAAAATACAGAAGCAATGGGCCGTAAACAGAGAAAACGTGAAAATGCTGGGGCTATGCAAGTTTTTACAGCTGATCAAGAGAAAACGTTGAAAGAACGCATAATCAAGTTTGCAAAATTCGGGTGTGGTCTTACAAGAAAGAACATAAGGAAAGCTGCATATGCTTTTGCAGAAGCTAATGATATCCCTAACAGATTCAGTGCGGCAAAACAAATGGACGGAAAAGGCTCGTTGAAAGCGTTTTTGACCCGTCATCCTGACTTGACCGTTCGTAAACCACAGGGTTTATCGGAAGCTCGATGTGCTGGACTAAACAAAGAACTAGTAGACCACTATTTCGTCTTGACATCATCATGTCATATTGCTGCACTGAAGTTAAAAATCGGTTGGAAGAGCCTCGTTGCCTTCACAAACGTCAAATCAAAGACACCATCAGGTACGTCTACGTCGGCTAAGAAAAGGCTTCTAGCAACCCTTGATGATAACGACGACGACTCCGATTCCTCGTACGAGCCACCTGCCAAGAAGTCCACATTTGCACCCTTGCAACGGAGACACACACGCGATTTCTGCAACTTTTGCTTATTGCAGTACACTGATCTACGATGTGCTCAACTTCGGAACTGGATTCAATGCCAAGGAAAAGGACGTGAATGGTATCACGAAGACTGTGTGGAATCTAAGGGGAAAAAGCAATTTATTTGCGGGAAATGTCGAATCTAAACATTTCCTTGACATTCGATTATCATTTTCTTCTCCAGGTTATAGCACAGCTACGACTATTAATAGCATATTACATGTTCTATGCTATCATTTCTATTTCTTGTGTCTTATATGCTATCACTTTCATTATTTGTATGTTCTATGATATTTCCATGTAGTATACTTAATATTAAATATAGTAACCTAGCATTTCTAGTTTTGTTTATAGCGAAAGAAATCACCCACGTACGTGTCGGAATCACCCGCCTATGGCGGGTCTTTCCGATCGACAACAGGTATTTACAAATTTATATATCTGAATATATATATAATACGTGGCGTGCGCTCTTACCCACTGATCTATCGG